>JAQGAS010000777.1:0-34084 GCA_034686365.1 Pachymerium ferrugineum | reverse complement strand
CAGAAAAAGGAACAGTCTTTATTTTAAAGGGAGTATAAACAGAAAAAGGAACAGTCTTTATTTTAAAGGGAGTATAAACAGAAAAAGGAACAGTCTTTATTTTAAAGGGAGTATAAACAGAAAAAGAAACAATCTTTATTTTAAAGGGAGTATAAACAGAAAAAGGAACAATCTTTTTTCAAGGGAGTATGAACAGAAAAAGCATCAGCCAGCCACTTATTTTAACCTCCTTTAAAGGCCACCATGTTAAAATAGCAGCAAGTAGCAGCTTTTTCTCTCATCCCACCTATTTTAACACCCTATATTCCCATTGGCTGCCAGTTAGGCTGCAAAAACTTACCCCATTCCATTAGTTACTTAATATCACGTGGATGCAGCATATCCATAGAATTAACTTGTCAATAAAAAGTTTGATTGCCCCTTTAAACTTAGGCACACATGATTTAGACTTATTCCTGGATTAGCTAATTTTGTCTCATAAAAATTCAAGAAATGTAAACTTTAAAAAAAAAATGAAATTCACAGCTAATAAAGTTAAAAATTTGAGCAAACGAGCGTGAAATAGAATCGACAGACATTTTAAACCCCATTTTTCTCTCTCAAAAAATCGTTATTAAATTCCAGATACACGTTACTCACACGAATAATGGAAGGGAAGCCTAATGGAAAATTGCCTCTTCTCCCCCTTGTTTGATGACGTAATTAAACTCGAAAAAAAAATTCCCGTGATATTATTAATAAAAATGAAGAGAAACGAATTCATCCCAATCAGGGCGGACATGTTGCACTTATTTATGTATCTAATTTATCCAAAAAGGAAAAATTTAAAAAAAAAATAATAATTATGTTTCTAAAGCATGTGTTTCTAAGATATATAGTGAGAAGGACCACCCTGAGTCATGTTTGTAGGTGCTACTCAAGTTGCATTTGAATCTGATAATATTTTGATGTGGCGGCACTGGGGGGCACTCACTTGGCCATTCTCACCATGTAAACAAACATTAATTTATTACTTACTTTTATTGGCAACGATGAAAGTTAAAAACCTTTACGTATTCTTTTTAACTCATAAAATCAAGTAGAAAATTTGGTTGCAAAACCCCTCAAAAAATGTGTCTAAACCCTATAATTCGTTGCTGGGGGAGGGGTTTTAATGAGGCAAAATTTCTGTTGTTGTAGAGGTGGAGTTTGTCACGCAAAAGCTTCCTTAATGGCCGACATATTTTGATTTATCCCAGGCCTAATATGCTGCACCTTGACGTCAGATGGTATTAATGCGACGGTTCAGTTTCTGACAAGTTGGAAGCGATGGGGTGCAGGTGAAGAGTCGTCTTAAATTTGTCTCATTTTTCCTTGTTTGTTGTTTGGCTACTGGTGACTACCCAATTATTTTTTTTTTTTTTACTTGGCTGGAATGTTGTACAAGGGTATTAAAAGGAGTTTGAAATTTCACCTGTTTTATATTTCAAGGGAGAAAGAGGTTAAAAGGTATTACAATTTTGTGATTTAATTAAAAGAGGGTAATAGTCAAGTTAGATACGTTTTTCTTTTATTTTGGATGTTGTAAAATAAAAGAAATACCAGCTGAATCACGACAGATTTTCTGTTCAATTTTGTATTTTCATATTAAAGTGACTTGGTAAAACGCACAAAAAAATTGCGGTCTTTGACTAGGGCGATAGGTTTTTCAAGCTTGGGAGTGGGAAACTACAAAACTGCGTTATTTAGAATTTAAATGTTGTTTTAAGTCTACCTCATCCTGTATTAAAACTTATCCAAGTCTGTTTTACGCGTTAAGCCTTATTTTTCTTCTTCTTCTTCTTGTTTTACGCTATTGAAATTAAAATTGTATCGGGTAAAAATGAGTAAACAATCTATTTTCAGGATTATTTCTAGTTTACGTATCTCGGCTGTTAGTCAATTTTGTGTTGCTTTAGTATTGTTGTGCCGCCCCTCAAACTTTAAAGCTGCACAGCACTGTAACCAATAGCGAGCGCTAAAAATGACCTCATCATTGAACTAACGCCACTCTCCCCTATCGAATGGTGTAAGTTCTATTATACTTAATTTGGAGAGGGTATCTTCTTCTGTATTCTACTGGCCGTAAGGCTTAGTGAACCCAAATGTTATTGGCTAGGAAATTGTAATTTCATTAGTATTTGCCATTAAATCGAAATCGAAATTGACAAGAATGAAGTGGCATGAGTTTGCAACAAAAAGCGCAACAAAAAGCACAACAAAAAGTATCTGGTGACAACATTTTTAACTAGTGAGAGATTTTTAATTCAATGCGACCATGTGATTGGCTGGCGATTGTTTAACTGACCAATCACAACTCAAAGGTTAAAAAATAGTAATTAAACTTAGCTAAGAAACCCATGTGGTCAGAAGATGGTTTTTATAGTTGATAGTGATAGGGAGTTTGCGCAACTTGACTTAAACTTATGCTTATACCTATACTGCTTATACTGACGATTATGACGATTTACCGTCATAAGCGCAGAAAACGAATCTTCGGTCTAACTCCAGTTCTGCGCATCCCGTAAATCGTCATAAGCTTTAGTATAAGTATAAGTGAGGTATAAGTCAATTTTCGCAAACTCTCTGATGTTAAGTTAAACTTTAAATTGTGTTTGCATTTTACTGTATACTACTAGACTAGGCTCACTTTTTAGTTTTGTAGTTTTTGCTATCATCTTTTTGCTCCAGTGGAGTTTTCTTTTAGGACAGCATTATGACCAAAAAGCGTTTAGGGTTTGCTTATATTGTTTAATGTAAGTTAGTAATGCAAGCAAGGTAATGTTGCAAAAGGACAAAGTTGTAAAGATCATAAAAATAAGAAAGAGTAAAGCTTAACGCAGATACTAAGCTGCCTTGTATCCATTTTGGAGAATAAGAACATTAGGCTTAACAAAGCCAGGATCAAAATTATTTTGTTGAGCGCTATTTCCAATGAATGAATGTTTTTTACTCGTTATTGTATTGCGCATCGCTTGCTGCCTTGAGTTACCGGCTTAATACCGCAAGCGCAGCGAATCCATTAAGGGTAACTTTCTATGTCTTAGCAAATCCAAGTTCTGAAGTAAGATATAAGTAATTGTAAACTGCAACTTCAATTAGTTGGAAATTATTTCCAAAACAGTGAACCATCACTATGTTTCGAACAAACCTGGACCGGCCTACATAACAATCAATACGACCACAAATTAAGATGCATACACTAGTGCCTACTTAGTTTATATCAAACTGGTGACTTTAATATATACCCAGAAGATTATACTAAACCGTTGTATTTCATGACTTGAAAGACAATGGTTTTTTTATGGGTCAGTGAAATATAAAAATGTTGATACATTTTAATTTCAGGGTATGTAAATTATAAGTATTTGATTACAATTTCGTTTGGTCAATTGAAATATTTTCGAGAATTTATTTTTGGTGTATTTTTTGTGGTTTAATGTAATAAAAAAATATACCTATAATTTTCTGCACGGCTAAGTGACTACTAAAGTGAAAGAGAGTAAAAAAAGGGTTTAACATTTTTGAATCTTTTTTTACTTGTAAGAAAACAAGAACAATTGGAAATCTCCAGCGGGCATTGTGATTACATAGGTTTGGTCCTTGGAGGGAAGAAATGATCACAGGGTGCACAAACCTCTGCCTACAAAATTAAACTCGCGCACTAAATGGCGACTCAGACATGGGAAATTGCAAGTGTTCTTCCTCATTGATTGGTACTTTACCTGGATGTCAATTGGGTCTCTTCGCAAAAAAAAAAATAAATGAGTAGTGGCAAAAGTAATGGGTGGAATGGAAGATTTCAGGCTTAAGAATTCGCCACCTGGTTTTAATTTTGGGAATTAAAAGATTTTATTTGACATTGCAAATCCGCTGTAATTTTTTTATCTCACGATTTTACTAGAATAATTCAATACCCATTGAGTTCCTTCTTGGAATACCTTAAGTTGGCCTTTTTATAAATTCCCTTCCTTGAAAAACATAATTTTTTTCCTCCTTTTATCTTTTGTTTCGGAAATGAAGAAACATGAGAAACGACTTGATTTTTTTTTGAGTTTTTCAAACCCACAAAAGGGGGAAAAAAATAATAAATTCCAAGAGACATAATAAAAATCAACCATCTTTTTAAAAAAAAGTAAAAAAGAAAATTAAACAAATTTTTCAATTCTAAAAACCACATTAATTTAAATATTTAAATTTTTAAAGCAAAACGCCCCCAGTAGACATCAAGTTGACAGTCAAATGAGTCTGCTCTTTTCCCAGGCGATTTTTTTTTTCGATTTTTCTTTCTCCTATTCGCCTGCCACATTGCTATGACGTCAAAAAACGACTTTTCACACCTTATCAATTATAAACCAGGTGAAATCTCATAATAAGCTCTGTGACTGGCAGGTGCTTAAAGCCACGCCTCTTGGGTTGATTGTACATTTAATTATTTTTGTTTTTGACGGATTTATTTGTAGGGATTGGTACAGAATTTTTAAAAATTTAACGAGTAAATTTTCATAGTGGTGCCATTTTTGCTTTGTTCTTTCTAGTTGCAGTAGCAAAAAGCTCCAGTAATTTGGCTCAAAACTGCAGTAAACCGCAGCAAAAACGCAAGATTGCTATTGTTTTTCAGAAAACTGCAGTATAAATGTAAGATTACAGCAGTTTTCAGTAGTGTTTCAGAAATCTGCTGTAATCCTGCATTCATACTGCAGTTTTTCACTACTTTTTGCGGAAACTGCTGTAAGCGGCAGCACGAATGCTGTGTTTTTAAGTATTTACCGGAAAATCTTTTATCGGCTTCTTTCATTTGAATAGTAACTGTTCTAAACAGTGATGAAATTGGACAGATGTGGGATTAGAATTATAGGTTCGGGAACTCAACATTGACAACTCAATACACGACCTGTCTCATTATACACCCATGTAAAACGCCTTTTCAAACACCGTATAATAATTGAATTGCTCTTTTACGGCGATTGAAATATCAAATTCATGTGAATTCAAACTGTAATTTGAATTTTTTTCGGGCGGCAATGAGTTTGATGGAATTTGTAGTGATTGGTTAATTGGAGTTTTTTTTAAGAGGAAATTAATTTTTTTTTGGAGACCTTCAGAAAGGGGGAGTACAGAAATGGTTTCAAGGGTGAAATGGATGCAAATCGTGCTATTGAAAGATAAGGGTTTGGAAATGTATTAAATCTAACCTAGAGAATGAAATATTCAATTTGATGGGATTAGGAATCAAAAATGTTGTGTGCAGGCCGAGATAAGGAAAACTTTCCTAAACGTTTTTCTTTGTTGTAGGAAAATAAGAATATTCTATGGTTATTAATCATTAAATTTATTTCAAGTGTCTGCATATCAAGTTCAAAGATAATAACAAATTTTACAAAGAATACCATGAGTCGTATCGTTTAATAAAGGTCACACAGTTTGACCCTATTATACATAGCAGTTTGGAAACACTTTTAGCCAATCACGGTGCAGATGACGTCATGATTCCAAAATTAGGTTATGTAGTTTGAAGAATAAGTTTATAACTTATTACTATCACTGCTTATTCAATATAACGTATTGGTTTACTTCTTCGTACTCGTAATGGGGCGATGTCGCTTCGGCAGTTCTAATAATTGCCGCAGTACTCTAATAAAGGTGGCGCGTCGGTACTACCGGATGGAATTCTGGGTGTCTTCACTCTTGTCTGGCGTCTGCAAGCTCAACGAGGAGATATTATGGTAATCGAAGAAACGTAAATAACATAGACTAAAGCCAAATACAGGGATCCAAACCAGCAACCACCATAATAACATAGAATAAAGGGATCCAAACCAGCAACCACCATCCCCACTTGCAGACAAGAAACATATTCCCACATAAAATACTTATCCAGTAGCACCGACGCGCCACCATTATTAGAACCGCGGCCATTATTAGAACTGCCAAAGCGACATCGCCCCATTCCAATACACTGTATCAATTCAAACATCAACATGACAACTGACCAGAGCTTCAACTTCGCTTCCTTAAGGAGGCCAAGAGACGTCCAAGAGGAACCCAGGGGAAACCGCGTCAAGTTATGAAGCTAAGCTTCCTTTCTCTCTCTCCTCTGTTAACATAGTAGTGGCGCAAAGAAAAGTTTTTAATCAACGACTTATCCAAGCTGTAAACCACTTGACAGAAATAAGAATATCAAAACGTGAAACCCCCAAATTGAATTTAAATGTTGATAGTTTGTGACTGCTATCAAGACTTGTTTCTTTCAACTCACTCTGAAGCAATTTAAACATTTTTATTACCACAATTCACCCTCATTTAACCCCAAATCTCAACCACAATTACCATCTACAGTTAAAATTACCCAACTTAATCTCATTTAAATCAAATTCATCTTTTTACACGCATCAAGCAATCATCATTTTTTTCATTCACCGGCTTAAAAATCAAACCCGTTTCACTGCCGACCTACACATCTGAAAAATTCTTTTTTCTAGAAAATATTTAATCAAACCTTGCATACCGTTGAAAGAACTATCTTGAGGCCTCAGACTCTACGTCCCGCCTGTTTTAATTTGATGGGTACTTTTTTTCCCCCTGTAAGACAAACTTGAGATTCAATTTTGGAATTCTGCAGCTTGGCATTTGATTAACTTAATAACCTACTACTCTAGAAATATTATATATGAAAAAAGAAATGCATAAATACCGGTTTGCTTTAAATTGGTATTCTAAATTATGAGTTGTAACATCAGAGAGGGAAATTGAAGATGAAGTTTTTCATTGAATGTCAACAATATGGTGGTGTTGTGTCAAGTGATGCAGTAACCATTCATGGAATGTATGTATTGGTTAATGGCATGTGTCTGTGTAACAGTTACAAGTGATGTTTGCCCACAGCTGTGCACATATCTCGCATGCAGGGAGCATGAAGAGTTTGGGAGTTTTAAATTTTTCTAATGGCTAAATCAATATGGGCTGAATTGTTTATTAAGTCCACGTGACCAGAGTGTTGTGTGCAATAGGCTGATCCGAAAATGAAAGTGGTTACGGCTTAATTTGGGAAAAGGTTAAGAACAAAGATTTTTAGCTTTTAAGGGAGCAATAAATAATTCAATAAAGTGAATGTTTATCTGGCGAATCTTAAAGGGGCTGTTGACTCCTCTTTGTATGCATAGACAAAGTGCTTGCATTAGCTTGGTTTGTAAATATTAACAAAATTGTTGCAGAAATTGTTTATTTGGTGAGAAAGTATGAATAACTCCTCGTAGGAGGGAGTATAAACAGATAAAGGAACAGCCATTCCACTTGAAACTGGTCTTTATTGGGCATAGAATCAAATGGTTTCTGATCTCCAATTTCTATTGGTGGCCAAACCCGGCCAAAAAAGTTACTCTTATTGTCTACTAGTCATTTGAAATTACATGAACAATCAAATTACCACAAAATTTAGACATGCTACATAACAATAGTAAGTCTAGAATCATATGAAAAGAATTTTTTAAATTTCTTGCAAGTTGGAATCACTGTATGACCTTGACAGCAGTACTTAAAGCACATTCAAAAATCATAAATTTCAATACAGAAAAAAGGGATAGTAACTTTTACGTTATACATTCGAAATTGGGATTACAATTTTACGAATTGACTATAAAATGTTTAACAATAAAAATGATTAGAGTTAGCAAATCGACCAATAAGAACATTTAAAATAGCCTGGCCAGGCCTTACAAGTTATTCTATTACACTTATAAATTTCATTTATAAACCTCAAAAAATGATATAATAATAAAATATTCCGTAACTTACACTAAAGGTTCACTACCCCTTTAATATTCAATTTTAAAAAAATTCAAAGCAAAACATTTAAAGAAAAAAAAACAAAACATTCAATGAAATAAATTCACCCAGAGACATTAAATTCTTTTTTCCATTCCTACAATTCCCCAAATTTAATAAAACGATTACACAACACCGGTTTGGGACCTCACAACGACAACACTATCCAATAGAAAACTAACATCACTTTTCTATCTCACGTACAATCAAGATAACAAATGTCACAATTAAGCAAATGAGACCAAGTTTCATCTCCTTCACATACAAACTCCAAACTGCTGTTTTCTTCCTCCATTTGCATACATTATTCACATGAGTGCATTTCAAAATCACATTTTATATCCCTCCAAGAAAATCTTGTTTTCTTGCACAACTGTTTAACACTAAAACGTCTTCTTTTCCAACCCAATATATATAAAAAAATCAGTTGATTTATTTCTTGTTGTCGTGTTCTTCTTTTCTCTGCTCAGTTTCCCTCAGTAGTTCATTACTCTGAGACCGATAGGCGCTGCTAAATCCCTTTAATGCGTCTCTTTGGCCTTTTCTTTCCACGCCTCATTACTGGGGCGAACATGGAAAAAGAAACCCGAAGGGAGTGTACAATTGGCTTACTTTTGCACCAGTTACAAGAGACACTCAAACTCCTACAAACTTTGTTGTTGTCAATTAAAGAAATTGGATTTTTTTTATTGAGTTTGTTTTGAGTAGGGAAAGAAATATTTTTCTGCAAGTCATTTTTTTGATTTTTTTTTTTTTTTTTTTTTTGTAATTGGGATTCAGAGATTTGGGTTAATTCACTTGGGAAATTTGGTCTGTTGGATGAGGGAAATCTGTAGCTGATAGATTTTTTTTTATATATATAAGGGTGAATTATAAGTTGCTGTAAAAAAATTTTATGAATTTTTTTTAGGTAATTAAATTTGAATAAAAAATTTTTAATTTTCTTTTGTTTAGTAAATTAGTCATATTAAAAACTTGTTTTTTCTCATAATTGTAGTAATTTCTTGTTAATGTATGGAAATTACTCCTACAACTTATATAATCCTATTTGCACACAAATCTCTTGGAGAGAAAAAAATAAAGAAATTTTATTATTCTGCTAGTCTTTTTTAATTCATGACACTAAACATTTGCCGCCTTCAGTTAATTAAACTGAATTTATTATTAGTGAGTTCATGCAGCCAAATTTAACTTATAAATTTTGGTTGTAATGTGAGATATGTTGTTATGGGTTTAAATTATAAGTATAGTGGCGTGTTTTGTGTTTTCCATGGGGAATTTATAACCCGTATTAGATCATCCCGAATCGCTTCATCTTTTTTCATGTTCTTCATCACTGTTGGATGATTTAAAGTGACAGATTTTTTTTTTTTCCTAGAATGCAATACGAACTTTGTAAACTTACTTTAATCTCATTGACAAATTATTGTTTCTTATTGAGCTAAATTCTTATCAGAATGTCGTATTAGTCATTTCAAAGTAAGAAATTCTTTTTAGTGACATCATAAAAAAGAATTGGTAACTTACATATTAGAAAATATTATGAAGATTTTGCAGCGATAGTTAAGTAAATTTGTAATTTCACTTACTGCAGTTTTGGCCAAATTATTGCCCAAATTTGCTGTGAACTTACTGCTCGTTGCGTGACAAAACTTAGTTTGTGCAACACTTTTTTGGTATGTTGTAAGTAGTGCTTATAACATGTCCAGGTCCGAGTCATTGGGCCTTTACTCATGTTAAATTGGTCCTCAAAAATAGGATATACTATTTCAAAGGCTTAGTGTCGCTAGGAACTTAATGCGACGGAACAACAGCTTATAAATACAAAGGTTAAATTAGTAAAATCAAACATCAACACAACTATTATAACTAACAACTAAAAGCTATAAAACCAGAGCTTCCGTATTGCTTCCTCAAGGAGGACAAGAGATATCCTACAACAGAAACGCAGGGGGGACTATGTCACAGTAGGAAGTCGGACATGCTTTACTTGCTTCATGAAATATACTTAGTCACTGGATTCAAAAACTAGAGAGCCTAACCGCTATGTGAAGTATATTCAGCCCTCCCTCCTTCCTTTCCGAATCAGGTCTGAATTCTGGTCAATAACATAGTTTCACATAGCTCTAAAGAAGGTTAAAAGGGGCAGGACATCAGTTTGGGTCTGGGTCACTGAATATGATTTAGGCTATCAGAGAGTACTAAACTTATAAACATTGACTTTGTGATTACACAAACAATTGTTGCCAATGGTAAATATAAGGCAAAGATTTTAGCATAACAGAAATATTGCGCTAACTCATAATCTGTTATAACTATAGGCAACTTATACTACTAATTCCACTCTCTTATGGGAAGGTTATGATAGTGGTAACTTATAAGTCAAATCCGTCTGTGCTAACTTTGTATATGACTTACAGATCTTATTTTAGCTTATGAACTTCTCCACAGTCTAATCCAACAGTTGTTACACGCATCTGTAGCGAGGTTGTATAGCGCCTTTGTTATGTTATAAATGTCGCGTTATGCTTAGTTGCTTACACTGACAATGGGGCGAAGTCATTTCGGTAGTTCTAATAATGGCCGTAGTCTAACAATGGTGGCCCGTCGGTACTGCCAGGTGGAACCGGAAATAAATCCACCTGGCAGTACCGACGCGCCAGCATTGTCAGAACTGCGGCCATTATTAGAACTACCGAAGCGACTTCGCCCTATTGTTGTCAGTGGAAAATGTAAACACACGAAGGGATTTACGCAACGTCATTATCATTTTTTACGTTTATAAATTATAAGACAAGTTATAATACTCAAATTGTACGAGATCTAATTATAGCACAAAAACATAACTACCCAACTTATTAAAATGACAAATAGTAATCCTTAAAAATATTCACACTTCTTAAAAGTGTAAAACACTCACCACTCCACAAAAAAAAAAAAAAAAAAAAAAAAAAAAACCTGATGAACTTACGTCTCGTTAAAATATTTGACATACAACAACCTTGGAGTCAACTTTCCCCTTTTCCCACATCCACTTGCATTTCATCGCTTCGGTAAAATGAAAAAAAAATCAAATTCATTTTATATTAAGAACCTACAGCTGTGAAAATATCATAAACACTCGTAAGGCACATGAAAACGATTAACGCAGCCGGATTCTGTAGCATAAATTGGCAAAATAAAATGTCGGATTTAAAAAATTGTAATTTATAATTCACTCTCGTGTTGAAAAAAAAACCTCAAACTTAGTGATGTGTTGCATAGAAATTGTCTTTATCTTGCCAAAATCGAAAGGCATGACGGGAAGGATCCATTCTATTTAACCAGACGCTCAACGTCACTTCAACTGACATTTCGGCCTCAGACAAAAACACTAACGCAACATTCCTTTGCTCGCCGCACGTGTAAGTTTCTATCTCACCAACACATTTCTTTTTTTTTATATATTGGAAATGAGAAAAAAAATATTGGATTTCTTTTCTTCTTTTTATAACAAGATGTTGAACGTGTTAGGTTTCCTACCGAAGCATTGATTCAATTCCGTGACCGCAACAAATCATTTGACCAGACAAAATCGACTCTTTATTTCGGTTTTTTAAGGAGGTCTTTGATAAAAAAAAAAATTTCTATCATTTTTCTTTCACACAAACACAATATTTATGGATGTAGATATGTTTTTAATGGTGATTTTAATACTATGTTTTTAATGAAATTTTTTTTTGTCACTAGAGGGAATTAATTTAAGTTTTGAAAGGAGTATAAATTAGAGCTTTTTATTTCTTCTTCCCGCTTTGTTCATTGCTGTGGTTTTGCTTGTAAAGAATGGAATTTTTAGTTTTTTTTTTTTTTTTTTTTTTTTATAGGTTCTTAGAAATTTGAAGATATAAGTCCCTGGTGGTAGTGGAAATCAACTTGAGGATAATTTAAGTGAGTACATGTTTATTAACTTTATTATTATCAAAGGAGTACTGGTATTTTGTATAATATGTTAGTTCGATACCAGATATGTATAAAGATGTGTTAGGCATTGTATGAGAAATCGAGACAGGAGAAATGAAATGAACATAAGACACTAATAAGTTTGCGCAGTCTGGTGTTCACACAAGTTCACGTTAAAAGCAAAGTAATAACGGTAACATGTTAAAATGGCGGCTGGGTGGAGCGCCATCTGGTGTCAATGCGCAAACTACTTTGTTGATTTTTGACACAAAGCGTCACTTATACTATTTATTAGTTTAATTTTTTTTTTAATTTTAAATTTTGACCCTTATAGAGGTTTGAAGTATGTATCACAATTACCATTTTGGCAAAATTTCAAGTCGGTACTTCAATATTTAAATTTATTGAGATTAAAATACAGAAGAAACCTCGTTGCATGTAATGTATTCTCGTTTGATTAGGTGTCCAGATTTGGACTTGGTATGTATCGCTTCTCGGCCTTTTGGCTAAGATCATGTGTAGTATCTGTTCTTATCAGCTTAATATCTGATACGGTTCTCATTGAGAGCCCAGAATATTAAACAGATTTTTGGAAACAGGTAGGGAATTCGGAGCTTGCTTCATCCCTGCCACGGGTTGACCTGGTATTGCAGTACAGCCAGGATCAGCCTAATTAAATAACAAAAAAATAGAAAACAAGTTTGGAAGTTAAATAATTCTTAACTCGTCTTACAATTTATCTTGTACGTAAATTACGTTACGCATCGCATGTATGAACACCTCTCATCTATTACAACTCACAAAGTGCTACTGCGCAAACTCCCTGATACACATAAATCAAAAACATACAAAGAATGAAAAGCTCCCCCTTCTAGTTTGCTTCTCTACATAACAATATGCATATTTTATTACTTTTATCTTTTGATCTCTTGTACTAAAGCTATTATTTACTGCCGTCTTTTGATGTGCCTATCACTCGTCTACATTCATCTTTTATCATAATCGTATTCTCTACTTAAAAATAAAAGGCGACAAGACTGAACAGAGAAAAATCGAAAATGTTCATTTTCTGCAGTTAGGACTAAACTCCCCCTTTTGGCAAATTGGGCCATTCAGTGACTGGTAATTCCAGGTAACAAGCCAATTTGTTGATGTATTTTATTTCTATTTTTCATTACCTCAAATTGATCAATAGAAGAGAATTTCTTGTGCACAAATCCAACCAATTATTTCAAGCAATACAAGGAAATGGAAATTCCAATTTATCTTTTCTATTTTGTTAGTAATTGAATGGAAATCGATTATATTTTCCCTAGTTGTTTCTTCCATTCATGAGGTTGACTCAAGTTTTTAAATATTTACATGTTAGTCCCTTGTCTAGCTCAATATCACCAGCTTATGTGACTCACTCAGGTAATAAAAAGAGTGGAAATTTTTTTAAGACCTCATTTTCAGTGAAATTGCAGTTTCATATTGTCCTTTAGTTTTTTTTTTTGGAATGTTTAATTTGGGGAATTATTGGCAAGGTTTCAGATGTTAGTAAAAATGTGTATATAAAAGAGCTTTTGGGGTTCTTTGTCGACAGGCGTTTTCTTTTATTGGTGGAAAGGTTACGACTACTGTACCACGAAGACCCATTCCTTTGTCAGCTCTTCATTATGGAATCACCTATCCTCCAATCGCAATAAAAACCTTCCACAAGAGAAAGAATTCGCCCAAATATTTACCAGAAAATCAATCCTATCTTTAACACATATAGAATCTAAAAGCAAAACAAAAAAAAAAAAAAAAACAGTAACAAACTACATGTTAAAGGGAGAGTCAACCGCTTTATCAAGTTGATTTAAAATAGAAGTTTCTGTAATGTTTGATAAATTAGAAACGAAATCTTCCAGGCATGTAAAAAAAAGTAACCGATGTGGGATGATTTTTATCAAGACGAATTTGGCCACCAACTGAAATTAGAGATGATAAAATAGGTGGGAGAGTGAGATCAGAGTTTGTAAAAGTTACTTTATATCAGGACGCAATAGGGTTAGTGCCCGATTTAGGGATGATTACTATGGGACAGGAAGTTGGGACCGGTCACCTAACCGCATAAATAATATATAGTAAAACCGAACGGGTTATTCCTAAACTTGATATGATTAGGTTAGAATATGACGAGATTTCAGGCACTCCCGAATATAAACATACGTCCTTCCCTAACCTAACATAGTATTATGTTTTGTGGATCTCGCGAGAACGGGATACGACGAGAGTGGGTGAATGTTGTCGATCCTTTCATGCCCAGTCGTTTCTAAACCCCATCGTTTCAACAATTCGTATGAAATGTCAATTTAACAAATATTTGGCTCTTCTTTTGTCTGTTTATACTCCCCCCTGTGGACTTTCTGCTTTCTTGAACTTGTCAACATAGCTGATATATTTACTCAATATAAAATATAAAAAAGAGACAAACTGACTTTACGCACAAAAACAAACGGCAAATAAAATGCAACCTGAGAAACCCAAAAATAACATGAAATAAAATGGAAAAATCGAGACGAAGAATAAACAAATTCAAAGCGATCAGTTAGCAAAGACCGTTCTCTCGAGTCAATACCTAAACGAGGGATCAATTCCCTAGCAAACTCATCGTCCGATGTAAATTAGCTGCCAGGTTGCATTCTCCCTCTCTCCCATCTCATTATTGGATTTTTGCCGCCAGAATCAATGCACGATGAGTCATACCCAGCACTCACCCACAACACATGCCCAACTCGACCCCTCTACAATCGACCTGCAACGATTTCAAATTAACCATAACAAGACAAAAAAAATTAATTCTAAGCCCATTTTCCCTCACCAGGGAGACACTACCATCAAGAATTAGAGAATAAATGTCTGGGATTTGCCAAACATAATCTTTAATCCCCTACCGCTTATTAGACCGAAAATCGTTTCCGGCTTATAAAGGGATCTTTATTCTACCAAGATCTTTTATTATCAAAATAATCGATATTTGCGTGTCATAAAACTTGAAGTGATTTTTTTTTTGGGTTTTGTAGGAGAAATTAAGAGTTGAGTTGGGCCTTTCCACATTGGTTGGGTCGTAAAATACACGCTCAGTCCATTTACCTGTCCGATACAGCCGCAGAGCGAAACCTCACACCTGATGAGTAATCGGCCAAGTGCAGTCCTTCAATGGTTCCACTGAGGCCTATATTGAACTTGGGATTCAATCGATGGACTGGAAGAGAGGTATTACCCTAGATATATTTATATTACTTAAGGGAATGGAAATTTGGAGGGATTTATGTGGGGGTTTATTCAGGTGTTTTATTGGTTGGTGGAAACTATAAAAGTTCAATTTTTTTTTGAAGTTTGGGAGTGATGTTTCTTGAATAGGTTTATTGGTTAATAAATAATGTGGTGGATGGATGTGTTGTGTGTTTTTTTTTTTTTTTTTTTTAGTTTTTTTTTTTTTTTTGTTTGGTGAAGTTTTTGAAGGTGTTGTCGTGGGAAAGATGGCAGCTGGGGAAGTAGTTGTAGGCTTTGTTAGTGTGCACCATCAATTTCTAACCATTTTGTAGTCTTTGCCCTTACAAAAATTTTTTTTGATCATCCCATCGTCAGATTTCATCATTTTGCAGACAGTGGTGATGGGTTCAACTAACAAATTGTATATTTGATCCCTGTTTTATGACCAAAGAGGTCATTTGATCATATTTTGATCACTTGATCAGACGGTAATTAGAAAATGAAAATGAATATGTAATTAAAATATGACCAAAAAGTTAGTTTTCAAACATGTTCACATTAGAAATAACAGCAACAAGTTAAAATATGGCGGTTGGTGGAGCGCCGTGTGGTGTCAATGCGCAAAGTACATTGCTAAATTTGCCACAAGCGGTCACTTACACTACTTATTATTTTAATTTTTTTTCTTAAATCCTAAACTCTGACCATTATAGAGGTTTGAAGTATTTAATACATTTACCATTTTGGAAAAATTTCAAGTCGGTAGGTCAATATTTGAATTTATTGAGATTAAAATACCGAAGAAACCTCGTTGCATGTAATGTATTCTCATGTGACTAGGTGTCCAGATTTGGACTTGGCATGTATCGCTTCTCGGCCTTTTGGCTAAGATCATGTGTAGTATCTGTTCTTATCAGCTTAATATCTGATACGGTTCTCATTGAGAGCCCAGAATATTAAACTGATTTTTGGAAACAGGTAGGGAATTCGGAGCTTGCTCCATCCCTGCCACGGGTTGACCTGGTATTGCAGTACAGCCGGGATCAGCCTAATTAAATAACAAAAAAATAGAAAATGAACTTTTCTGGTCACACAAAATGACCATGTGATTGATTAAAATATGATAAAAAAGGATCACATTTTGTAAGCGGGATGACGCCAATCCAAAAGAATATTTAAGTCATTTGATTTGATTGATGAATTTTTCTGATATCTAGTCACTGTGTGCTACCACTAAAAATGATCAATTGCAATAATTATTAAATATTTACCTTTTCTTTACTTGCTATCGACTTGAATGTACATCTCTCACTAAGTAATTTCTAAACTAATTGACAAGTTCGAGAATAGTGAAACCAGTGGTTCACTTGTAAACAATAATCAAGGCACAATCACTGCACTGGAAAACACGACTTGAACTTAACACAAAGCGGGCCAATGTGTGTCTTTCTGGAGCCAGCAAATGTGGTAAAGGAAAAGCGGACCACATTGCTGTTGAATGATACTACTCTTCACTTGAACGAACACATTCATCTTGTAACTTTGCTTCTTGGTTAATGAAAGTTTGTTTTCCAAATGTTTTTCTAGTAGTTTATCATGTTGTAATGCAAGAATTTATTTTTTATAACTGCAATCTTTATTATAAACTTTGAAAAAAAATTGAAGAATTTACAATTTTTAAAGTGACATTTTTATTGGAATTTTATGTCATTTTGCACATCTACAAATGAAACGACTTATTTAATTAATTTTCTACAATTGAAATAATTTTCAAAAGAAATCCATTAAAATTCCAGTTAGAGAAACTCGCAGCTGCAATTTCCTAGCTCTCATTGTAACTGAAATAAAAAGAAAATTTGTCAAAACTAAACAATTGAATAGCACAAATGCGTTAGGTCTATGTCTGAAACAAACTTAAAATTAATTATGCATGTAATGAATAAGAGATTTATGCCTATTGTAAGCCTGTTGTATGGTTATGTAGGAAACTATATGAGACATCAAATTATGGTTTGTTTTGTATCCAAGATAATGTACAGTAACACACGCTACAGTAAAAAAACGTAAAAATTTTGTAAAGAAAAAATTACAAGTTTTTGGTCGCTTTTTTTAAAACAAGAATTTAGTAAAATTTTTGAAATTATGCAAAATTAGTTACAATTTTGCAAATTACCACATGTTTTGCAAAATTTTTATACAGTTTTTTCATATTTTGGAAAATATTGAAGCAAATTTTTGCAAATTACCACATGTTTTGCAAAATTTTTATACAGTTATTTAAATTTTTTCATATTTTTCAAAATTTTTTTGCTATTTTTGCAAAATTTTGGTATAATTTTTGCATATTTTTATGTTTTTGCAAAGTTTTTGTAAAAAAAAAAAAGTGGGCTCAAATCCTATCTACAAAAATTTTGAAAAATTTTTATTTTTGGAAAATTTTCAATCAGAAATCATATGCCAAAATATGGGCGTTGCCATTATTTGAATTTGTCTACCCATACAAAATTTTGTATACGATGATTATGCCTAATGTCTGACGCCAACATGATTTTTCCATAAAGGGGGTGACTCAAAATAAACAAATAATTGCCTCTTTCTGACATTTTGATTTAATAAGAGATCATAGGTATCTCACTACTTGACTATCAAGTGAGAGTCGATCATTTGCAACGACTTTTGTCTGAAAATGATGGATGACCAAGAGCAAAAGCATTCAGTTCCAGGCGGCTGAGCAAAATTTCCAGGTCATGTTCCCAGTGGATTGGCATCATTGCACCGTTGCTGCTGCTTCCCACACAATATAATGGACGAAAAATGTGCAGTATAATGAGAGAAAAACGAAATAAGAGTCCTGACCGAGATAACACTCCAGTACAGAAATGAAACTCATTCATCATAAGACATGGATTTTTCTCCCCGGTAATCTCCAGGCTTAATGCCCGTGTTGTTGACGATACCCCTTGCGCGGTGCATTTCTGAGAGGTAATTAGTCTCGTCGAGCGTGAATTGTGCGCTAGGCGACGCGAATCCAAGAAATTCATTTGCTTCTTAGAGATTCTCTAATTAAGCTGAATTAAAAACTCATTTCATTTTTTTTGTTTCTGAGTGCAAACACTTGGAAAATGAATGTAATAGTTGGAGAGGATTTTTATGGTTAAAACATTTTATGAGGTTTTTGATGGAGTGGATTATTGTTGTGTTTATTATTGAGTTCTTGAATTGATGGATGATCAATCAATAGTAATGATTGTAATTAGTGGCAAATCTTGTAATTTTGTGGGGTTTGTAGAGTTGAGTAGAGAATTTATGTTTTCCCCTGTCATGTAATTTTGAGAGTGATTTATTGAACTTTTTAGGATTTATAGTTTTAATGATCTCGTAGATTTTGATCATTTTTGTTCGTTATAGTGTCCAAGTTGGTTTAAAATAATTAAATTTAAATGAAAATTTAGTCATTTTTTTTAATCATATTTCTTTACCAACTTAAAAATCTCGAAGAAAATTTTTTTTATATAGTTTTGTGATCACTATTTGATCATCTGGTTAGAGTTTAATCACACACTGGTCGTCATTTATGAAAAATTTTGACGTTGGAAAGGTAGTATTTTGATCAATTTTTGTTCAGTGATCAAAAATGATCAAAACATTGCCAAATTATGATCAAAAAGTGATCAAATTATAATGAAAATGTGAGATCAAATTAATGAAGAAAACATGAGATCGAATTGTGATCAAAACATGATCAAAAAATGATAAAAATTTTTGTGTAAGGCACTTCTATTTACTAAAACTTAGTTTCCAAACTACAAATGTTGCCCTAAAAAATTATAACGTTTACAGAAAATTTTTCACAACTGAGAAATGTCATTAAGATTTAAACTTTTTCTAAGAAAATTTCAAAATTTTCTCAAAACTTCAAATTTCCAAACTCTTAAACTGACAGACAACAACGTCCATTTACCACCAACCTGTTAAAATATTAAAAAAACACCCAACCCCAAAAAAAACCCATAAAAAGTTGACGCATAACAACCTCCCCATAACCAAAAAAATAAAAAAACAGTAACACGCACACAACTTAACATTTTCTTCACACATATCTTACAAAATTTACTTTTTTTTCTACCTTTCTCAAAAAAAAAAACCCTTAAAAAATCACTTGAAAAAAACAAAAAAAATGACACCATAAAAATAATTCCCTATTTCCACTATCACTCATCCACTTGAATTACAACAAAACATATTTCACCTGACAGCTACCACTAAAAATTAAAAATTCATCCTCCCAACAACTTTATTGATGAACCCGGAGACCTTCTGGGTGTACAACTTCATTACAATGCCTTTCATATTTGAAATGAACGTTCAAAACTTTTGTAGTTGAATGCAATTTCACTCCTTAACAATTGAAGTAATGAACATCTTTTCTTCACAAACTGGTTCGCCTACCTTTAAAAAAAAAAAAAGAAAAAAATAATTTCTTGAACGGACTCTTAGTTGAATATGGTCAAGCCATTAAAATGTTAATTACAATTTTTTAACACGGGAACGTTTTTAATAGGCCCTACATTGCGTAGTATGTAATTACTACTAATGGCACAAGTGTCATAAAACGTTGGCACGTATAAACTGTTTAGATCCTTTTAACCGAATAAACTAATTACACTAAACCTAATGGAATTATATTTTTACAGGTATAATTTTCCAAGGAAATGTTATGATGTCAGGATGCCTGATTACGGCACTTTTCCTTCTATGTATTTTCGAGTCTATTCATATTGGTTGGTGTGCACGGACACGGTATAAGACGCAACTTTCTTTTGAACAAGAAGAATGGGGTAAGTAACATTTGTTTAAAGGGGCAATCAAAGACAAGGTTGTTTGGAATAATTTACATTAAACACAAGTTTTATTTGTTGCAACGATTCGCCACTAGTGGCGCAATTGGATCTGATCAAATTATTGGTTTATTGTTACTGTTTTAGTGTAAATTATTTTACAGTAATAACGAAACACAATTCAATTCAAAATATTTTTAAAACCTTTGTAGGCTTAGTTATTATAAAAATATTTATAATTTATTGTACCCACTGTACAGTGGTGCTTCCAACACCCAGTGGCAGCATTTCGTACTAAAAGCGTGCTCTCCACCCCATTCAAGGGAGACGCGAGAAAGACTATAGTTATCAAAAACTTTATAATTAGTAAATAATTTTTTTTATTGTTGCTCAACTTTTTAATAAGGTTGACTGTCCCTTTAAAGATAAAAATAATTGTAAGTAATGAACACTGAAAAGTAATTAAAGTGCTTTAAAACGGCGAAAGAGAAAGAGCGTCTTTTCTCTTCTGCTGTAACCTTTATTAAATGATTTATGTGCCACTAAGAAGCAACACCATAAGCTTAAGTGGGCTCGACCGTGAATGCTGATAGCCAGCTGGTACTGGGGGAAGCATCTTGGACAATCATTTTCTTTTTATTTTATATTCAAAAAGGGTGTTTCACTGTATAATCAAATAATAAAAAAAATTTATAATATAATAATTATTGAGATGAGATTACTTAGAATCTTAAAGTGTCAATCAAGTTTAACAATTTAAATGGATTTTTCTGCTCACTTACCCCCAGAAATTTTCTTATCTTCCCTCATTTGCTCTTTGATTGCCAATTTTTGCTTCCACTGATAAAATTATAACTATAATTTATCCATTTTAGAAATTACTTGCTTCACATGCCAAGATGCAGCCAATAACTCAATTTGCAACCGATTTGCTGTCGACAGACCCTGCCCTAGAGGTAACATAAACTATCAAAATACTAAGAGAATTTCCAAAATTAATAATTTTCAGGTACGGATTTTTGTCACACACTTCACGTTTTAACACAAGACGGCACGAGTATACTCGTCAATAAAAAGTGCGCTGTTCAAACAGAATGCCGGCCTACAGATGTCGGCTGCTTTGAATCGTCCAATCCAGAGCATATAGTAAATTATTCAACCGATTGAAAAATGAAATTACATATTTAATCATCTTGTCATCTGTCTAGGTTTGCGTTTCATGTTGCGATATTCAATACTGCAATGATTATATACCCGTCAACGAATCATCAGCTATTTTAATCAACACACGTTTTTCGGGTGGTGCCAAAAATAATCTTAATCATTTCTACCTGTTAATTTTTATCACCTTTTTAACAAACTTTTCACTTTTCACGTTTTTTATGAATTAACGAAACGTTTAACATTTTGTAAATTTTGTATATTTTATTTTATCACAGAATGAAAGTTGCTGGGGTTTTTGTGTTGTGCAATTTACAATATTTGAGCTATAGTACACCAGTGTTTTGATTCCACGAGCTATACCAAAGAGATTTTTGTTTATTATTTTTCCAATTTTATATCAATAATAACTATTTATTTGTAAAACACAATAAAAAAATCATTTTCTATGTAAATTTACTCAATGAATTGATTTAAATCAAGTGTAATGACGTCATGATTGAAGTGGGTTCCGAATGAGAAACAGTTACCACCACCTCCAACTATTGAAATGCAACCAGTCTCTTCGTTTAAAACACTTGTGTGATTATGTAGTAATACTGGTTTCTCACGCGTTAAAACCTGTGTGTAATATTTAAATGTTAAAGATAAAACTTTTAATTTTTTTTTCTAATGCGTCTTACAGGTAGTTCGTATTCTACGCAGTTCCAAGTATTCAAATTGATTTGGGCAACCCCAGGGAAGGCCTCTGGATCACAGTTTACGCCACCGATTAGAAAAAGGTAGTCATTCCACATGTGACTTGTATGCGAATACCTGGAAATATTGAATTGAATATTATAAACAATAAATTTAGTGCATAAAATTTAATATTAGTGGACCGTGACAGTAAGTGAGGAATATCAAGTGTTGTCCAGTTTCTTGTTTTATAATCGAATATGTGAATTGTTTTTAAAGGTTGCTGGCAAATTCCTAGTCCACCTGAAATTATAATTTGATTCTTCCAAACTGTGCATGAATGAGAATGGCGAGGTGATGGCAAATTGTTTTCCACAATCTAAATAACGGTACGTAATGTAACATGAAATCACGTCAAAAGGAATAATCTTAAGTCTTCTTACTTTCTCCCACGTCCAATTTTGTGTATTTAACCAATAACAGTCGTCAAGGAATTCGGTTTCGGTTGATTTACCACCAAATATAACTACGTATTCTACATCTGTGGAAAGACGTGACGTGTTTAATATACTATCCGCATAACAGGAATATTTAAAATACCATTAACAGTAATAACTGAAGCTGAGTGACGCCATCGAGGTGTGGGATTTACACCATTACATTTAATTTTATCTACAATGATTTGTTCATTCTTATCTGGTGTTAGCAGCACTACTTCACCGTGGGCATTTCTTGGAGACGAGCGGCCTCCAAAAACCAAAATAACTGACCTGGAGTTCAATGTTACGGCTTGTGCATACATACGATCACCTAGAAAATTCATGTTTATTCAATTTTAAGTTTCTTAAAACTGCTAAAATTTGATTACCTAAAATTTCATCCTTTATTATTTCTGTAGAATTGTTATCTTGTTGTGTCGTATCCGTAATTATTACAGATTTTAAACGTTTGTGGGCACCGTTTTGAACGCCAAAGCCTCCTATACTAATAATGTTAGAGTTGAATAGCACAGATGAATGCGCGAACCGTTGTACACTTTTATTCTTATCATTTATAAATTTCCAAATAAATCGTTTTCTTATAGGTATTACGGAAGTGGAAGAATTTGGAATAAATTTGAGGTCAACAATTCCTTTTGTGGCCCATATCAAGACGTAATGATTACACTTCAAATGCCACTCTTCGTATTCGTCAAAAGGCTCAATTTTTTCAATTCTAGTTTTCTCCTCACAATTTAGAGAGTTATAAAAGTTACTCATGTTTGTGACGAAAGTTCTCTCCCAACCCTAAAAAATTTATATGAGTTTTAAAAAGTGACAAAATATTTTTTTACTTCAAATTAGGTACCAAATTAATATAAAATTCATTTAATGATCGACAGGTTGCTTCCGGATGAATACTCAATAAAGGTGAACCAACAGACGAAAAATGATTCAACCTAGAACGAGAAATCAATTTCAAAAAGGTATTTTATAAATAACAAAAATGAAATATACATGACAACACCAAACCCATCGTGGGCATATAATTGCTCATAATTTGCTAAAATAACATTACTAAATTCTTCAGCAATCCATTTCAGCAGGTTAGAAGAACTGTAAAAATTATTAAAACATAAAATAACTTTTATAACAAACCCCATAAACAAACTAAAACCTTTTAACATCCAAATACGTCCTCACACACTCCATTAAGACGAGAGTAGGTTTTAAAAAAGAAATCCTAACTTGCTCCAACTTTTCCTTCAAACTTTTTAAATCCCGTAAATCAAGTGCAAGCAACTTGTAATTTTCACTATCAACTAAAACTTGTTTATCTGCGATGTCATTTTTTATCCTCAATTCACGCATCAATTCTGGGCAATTAGCAATGATCATCTCTTTCTTCTGAACAACTTCAGGAAAATCAACCTATGATAAATAGACCAAATCATTCGATTATAAATCAAATATTCAAACTACTCTTTAAAAAATTTTTTTTATGTACTTCATAGTATACTGAATTATTAGGCCATTTTTTCTGGCTTGCCAATCTAAAGTAAGTGGAATCAAATCCGGCACCAAGAGATAAAACTTGAAATTCCTGTTTAAATTGTTGGATGAACGTGTCCAAAGTAAATTGCACTGCTTTAGTTCGAATGTAATAACCTCTGTCAACACAAAATGTTGTTTAGTATTTTAATCCGTTAAAAGCAATGATTCTTATCAACCTGTTAATTAGGGGGGATCGTCTGCTTTTTTTCTGCCCTACGAAATTGTGTAGTATAGGATCATCAAAATATCCTAAATTAATCATCGAACATTTACTCAGAATGCTGCTGTCATTTGTTCCTTGAACCTAAAATAAAAATTTAATAAAAGATTTTTTTCTGTAACACGTGATCAAAACAAACTTACCGATTTATTATTTTTACCGGTCATTGCCGATTTCGAAATTTGATCCCGGATTTAAATTCAAAATTATACTATTAAATACGAATGAAATAAGTTATTAAAAGTTGTAACATTCTTGCTTTTCGTTCCTTTAAATAGGCCGTGTGCCCGTGTGTGTATGCTAGAATTGAGGAAAGCCATTTCAGGTTTTATAAATTTCGGCAATATTTAGCGGATGGTTAAACTTTTTCTTCAGATTAAAACATTTCAACAAACATTTACATGCAAAATGAAAAAAATAGAGGTTAGTTAGACATTTGAAACCTGATGATTATTCATTTAGCGTTGACAAATTCCACCTTTTATAAATACCCAAACTGCAATGGCTGCCCCTGTTTGAGTTTGAGAAAGGGTAAAGATGGGCGTGCTCATAAGAAATGGAACCAAATGACTTTTAGAGAGCTTAAAAACTTACAATATAACGCCAGCCAAGTAACGTAAGTCGTAGAGTTGAGCAATGTTAATAATGTGAGCGAGAAACACGATCAAATGAGTATTAGCAACTTGTCAATTTCACGAAAGATTATTTACTATGATTTCTACTATAATTTTAATAATATACTGTGTAAATATGGTACACGGCTCAATTGGCGATCGCTCGGAAATCTATCTCAACTGCCTCGATCGCTGCATAGCCATCAATTGCTCTTCCACGAAAAATTTCGACGAAAAGCAAAACTTAATACGAAAAATGCTTTTCTGGGATTGTCCTGCAGAATGTCGTTATGACTGCATGTGGGTCACCGTTAACTGGTTTATTAAAACGAAACAAAGCATCCCACAATTTTATGGAAAGGTAAATCATAATAATAGACTATTAAGTATTCTTATTAATACTTTTATTTATTTTTTAGTGGCCTTTTTTCCGATTCTGTGGAATTCAAGAACCAGCTTCAACTGTCTTTTCAATTTTAAATGGTGTTGCTCATTATTGGAATTGGAGAAAATTTAGAAAGCTCATATCAAATAAACATCCAATGTTTTATATTTATTTCGGTTATGGATTAGTAAGTTGAAATCAAAAACATGAGAATGTTATAATTAAAAACTTGTGTTGTCCACCAGGTGTGTATAAATGCTTGGATTTGGTCAACCGTATTTCATACAAGAGATTTATTTTTCACTGAGGTAATATCAAATAGATAATATAAAATATTTAAAGTAAGGCCTGTAGTAAGAATTGGAACCTGCCACCGCATACTTTTATCACGCCATGCACATTTATTCCACAATTTAAGTCTCATTCTTATTCGCCATTTAACAAAACCTGTGCATGACGTTTAAGGAAACAAAAGAGGCTATGACATCATCTTAAATTCCTTCATGAGGCTTTTACTTTAAAATTTTTCAACTCATTTTTTTAGGTGATGGATTATTTGAGTGCCCTTCTTGCTGTTGTTACCTCCACTGTTGTTCTTCTGGTTAGGTAAAATTTAAAAAAAAAATTTGTGAATTTTATTTACTGTTTTTTTTGTAGAGTAATCGATCCTCATCGAGGTTGGAAGTGCGCACTTATAGCAACGTTATGTTTTGCATTTTACTTGCAACATGCAAATTATTTGTGCTTTGTTAAGTTTGATTACGGTTATAATATGAAAGTTGCTATATTTTTTGGTAATACTTTTTTTAAAATTATGTTATATCCGAATTGAAATAATTTTTTTTTAGGGCTTGTGAATCTTTTTGGTTCAGTGTTGTGGTCGTGGCTTCGAAACTTGGAGCAACCCTATGTTTGGAAATGTGCAGCTACAGCACTTCTTGTAAACGTTTTTTTACTGTTTGAGATTTCAGATTTCATATTTTTTTTTATCGTGGATGCTCATGCGATATGGCATTTGAGTACCATTCCAATTCATTTGTTGTGGTACAGGTAATAAATCTATAAAAGCTAGAATTCTGTGATTTCTAACTTCAATTTTACTTTTTAGTTTTGCTATTGACGACTGTTTGTATTTAAAAAAGGTGAAGAACGATTAAAACGCTTCAAAATAAGTGCCTTCCAACCTTGTGACTACAAATTTTCATTAATATTAGTTCATTAACAAAAATCCAGCCGTTATTGTCGCCCGCATTAGTTCAAACTGCAATACATAATTTATATTTGTGGGTATAGGTTGAGCTTTTTTTTATAGTTTCAGGGAAATCTAGTTTTGTTTTCCAGAGAAATACTTTATATTGTTATTTACATTTTGTTATCTGGTTGGACAATAAATCGTTTGAAATCTTAAAATTTCTTAAACTTCTAAAGCTTATTACCAGATGTCGCGTAATATCCGGGTCGCTTTTGACGTCATCAGCCGTTATCCTTCATTATTCAATGGCCGCCGAGCACGTTATCGTGTAAACGAACTTCGACTCGTGTAAGTTAAGCCTCATACATTAATTTCACAGTTTATGAAATAACACGCGTAATTTTTAGTTTTAGAAGTCCGTTTACGTGGAATAAAAACAAAATAACGCGTTAAGCAGTAAAATCAGTTACCTTCGCGCCATATGAACAGGTGAGTTAAGAGCGCGCAAAATTGCATAAACAAGTACTGTGTGCTTATTTAATCACATTTTTCCAAAAATCTTGAAAATCCTGCAAATTTATACATTTTTGTCACCTAAATTTAACATTTTTCTTCTCCATCATCGTATTTCTTAATCCTATTTTCCCACACAGTTTTAGATAAAACAGGATTTGCCCTTCCCATTTGCATAAACATATGATCCCAATCACTCCACTTGGCAAGATGTCGTACATGGTTAAGATTGTTAGTTGGCCATCCTTGCTGCTTAGCGTACTCAATTAAATCCTTTGCCATCTTATCTATATCTTTCTCATAATTTTCTTCAGCATCTTCAATATGTTTAGCGAACATTCTATCTTTTATCTTTTCGCGAAATCGTTTCTTAGCTTTCTCAACCATTTGTTGGTATTGACATTCCTTGGTATTCTTTGTCCATTTATTTCGGACCTCGTCAATCTGACGTTTAAGTTCTTTGGCTTGTATGGCATCTTCTGTCGTTTTTAATTTCTCCTCAATTTGCTCTATCTTATCCTGATTCTTCATTTTTTCCCAAAAATTTTTCTAGTTTAATATAACCAATATTAACAAAAAGATGAAAAATTTTTAATAAAAAAAAACCTATTTACTCGTCTTTCTCTACGGTCTTTGGATTCCTGCACATGCGCAATAAAGGCGTCTCTTTTGTATTTCTCTCTCTTGTCTCTTAAATCGTCACTAATCTTTACATCTCTGGCGAGAATTTCTTCAGATTTGTCTTCGTCAATGATTTTTTGTCTCGCTTTGATGATGTAATCAGCAACTGCATCTTGTTTGTCTTGACGGAATCTGAATTCGATATAAAATTGATGTTAATAAGAAAATTTTTTTGTTATCTCTACAAACTTTTTTTGTTGTTGCAGGAAATTAATGTGGTTTTGTTTGGTTTCACGTTTCGTCTTAATGTACATTTGGACTATTTCATTTTCGTACTGGAATAAAGGGTTGTTATTTTGATAAATTGTAATTTTTTTTCGGTTTTATTGGGATTAACTCGGTCTAGTTCGTCTTCATACTGCTGAATGCGTTTCTTTTCTTCGCACTGTTTGTCGTAATAAGCTGCTGTTTGTTGACGATTTTTTTTTATCTGCTCTTTCTCTTGAATTTTTTCTCGGCGGAATACTTCGTCCAGTTTTTTCAAATGTTCGGCATCCAATTTTTCGATTTCGTCTCGTCGAGCTTGCAGTTCTTTTTGAAACTCCAATCTGAAACAAGTTGTAACTTGTTGCACAGCTAGGGGCAACAAAATCTTTGCCCTTGACTGAATTATATTCTGAAATTAGTGCTTTTGTATTAGGATGTAGGGTGATCTGACATGTTAATTGGATTAAGAAATTATTCACCAACAAAGTAGGATAAAAATATGGATATGAATTCTCCCCTAGCAAGTAACACATAGAGCTAAAAGTAATTCAAGACTGTTAGGTCTTTAAAAGAGATTGGTACAAAACGGTGGTTAATTGCTTTGACAATACTTGTCTTGAGGAAAAAATTCAAATTTTGTTTAGTTCACTTGCGTCTAATTTAGACTTTAGCACTTGATACGGTTGGTGCTAAGCAGTTCTTGTTTAAACAGAACTAGATTCAAAGAATATCGATGGCCCGGCCGATAAAAGAACATGCTCTTAAATACTAGACCAATCCTAATCAACCAAATCACAGCACATGTAACTGAAATCACCGTTTCAACAGTCTTTGTACAATCGCCCAAACCAAGTGGTCCTCTGATATAGAAGTTAGCGTTCTTGTATTGGCCGGATCATCAATATTTTGTGAACTAGATTTAACTTTCTTCGTGTTCCAAGTTTAGTATGTAATTGCAAGTAGTACTTACTGTTCATCAATGTCCTTATAATACTTCTTCATTTCCCTTTTCGAATTCTCCTTCTTCTCGCATTCCTTTTTCAAATATTCTTTTTGATCTTGAACAATAGCTTCACTATACGCCTTCTCTAACATTTGGTCAAACTCTTTCATTTGTTTCTTAAAATCAATCTGAAGTTGCCGCTCTTTGGCAGCTGCGTCAGCCAAAAGACCTTTCTGCCAAATATATTAATACTTTGCAAACTTGTTCTGCCAATTCAACAAAACCTACAGTCAATAGACGTCCCTTTTGAGACTGGTACATGAGTTGTAGTCGTTTCTGAGCCATAGTTTCTTCTTTAACTTTGTCATGATATTCCTTAATTTCCTTGCTCACTTGCTCCTTTTCTTTATCTTCACACTTATGCTTTTCCGCTCTCTTTTTTTGTCGTAGTGAATGCAAATTCTGTAATAAAGAGTTTGTCAATGACTAGGGCTATTTGTATTATTTTAATAGTACTCCTGGAATATCAGGCCAAGTTTTAGTCAGTTCTTCACTTTTTAATTTCAATACCAGGCGGTTTGCCAATCGTGTTTGTCGTTCTGTTTCTACAATTTGATTTTTATTCAATGAGTACTTCATTCTATCCCACTCTTCTGAAGTGATGCACACTGGGTTTCGATACTTTGTACTTTTGATTGGAGCTGTGTACAGTAATTTGGGTAACTGTTCACCTAGAGTTGTAAAACTGTTTTAAGGACTGGTTTTATTTGTATAGAATAAAAATGTTTACGTTGTCCATGTTGTTTAATCATGGCGATAAACAGTCTTAATTATTTTTGAAAATCAGACATTTTGTTTTATTGTTTCAACACTATTTGTTGATGCAAGAAAGGCCTTAAGAGTGGCCTGCCATCGGGTGGTAAGAAATGGAACGTATTAGAAGTGTAGATAAAACTATTGGAAAAATTTTATGGTGTTATTCAATGCAGGTTTTTACTTTCAGGAAGAAATTATTGTTCATTCTTCGTATGATTACAAACCAAAAAATCAACTTAAAACTTGTAAGTACTACTTTATTTATTTTATATTTAGTGTACGGTATGTCCAGTTGGCTTATTTAATTCAGGCTATATAATATTATAATTAATACATTTTAAAGCCTATTTACCTACTGCAATAATATTCTATATCAGTATTCTAGGGCTTGATTTGACATTGTAAGAAATGCATGTTGGTTTTTAGCTTATGTACACTTTGATCAATTAAAATGAGTGTTGAAAAATTAAAAACAATTTGGAAGATATAGAAAAAATTAAGACATTCTAAAGCCCCAACTGTTTGCATAGTTTCTTTTTAATTAAAAGAACACATATACCTAACTTAAATTCCTGGAAAAATGAAATGCAGTAAATCCTGGCAAATTAAAGTGGTCTGCACTCTTTATTTTAATTGACCAACAAGAGAGAAGTGTATTAATTCTTTGAGAGGTTCCATCTGGCTTTACTTATTATTAATATGAATAGCATCCAAAGGTTACATTTAAAGAAGTGTCTAGAAAAATTTTAAAAATATGTTCAGTAATGGAAACCGACTACCTTTAAAACACATGCTACCTTTTTGAAAATGAATTTTAAGAAAAAGTAGTAGATAAGTTTATTTACAACCTATAATAAAACTGTTAAGAAGTATTATAAGGCCAATAATTACAAATTTATGAAAGGGAGTATAAGCAAAGAAAGGAACAGCAAATTTTTTATTAATTTTATTATTGTGGCCTTTGAGAGAAGTCGTGTTAAAATCAAATGGTATAAAATACCTTCTTTTTACTAATTATCTCATCTTTGATTCTATTGGTGGCCGAGTTCGGCTAAAAATCTCATTGGTTGCTACAAAATCACGAGTATTATCACAAGCACACTTACATTATAAAGTTAATGATCAACTGAAAGTGAAACCTCAAAGGTCACAAAAAACTTTTAATTAAAATTAACCTGTCAGAAAGAGTTGATTGCCCCTTTAAAACAACTCTAACGCAAATACGTGAAATAATTCAAAATGTACTCTAAATTTAAAATTCAATTACAAAATTAGATTCTAAAAAAAAATAGAAGCCTTTTTTGCCAATTTAAACCTTAATAAAGAATTCAACCGCAAAAGTCTAAGAAGAAGAGAGACATTCAATTGTAGTCTAATTACTTGTCACAAGGGAAAAAGTGGCTGAAAAGGTATAAGTGCTTCTGTTTTTGACTGGAACTTGTAGATTGACAATGAAAATTGAATTTCTCGTGAGAAACACCAGCTGCAACTTCTGTAGACCGTGAATTTCTTTGCTATGTTTATACACTTTTCCTGCAGACGTCTTTATATATCTCCAACCATCTTTTCTCTGCTACTGCTATTCATTTGATCCCGCTCACAAACATGACATTTGATAACTCCATTACAAAACTTTTCATATTTACCTGACGTTCTTCAAGAATTCTATTGGTTCAAAGATTTATAGAAGGGGTTTGTTTACAGTTTTAGTATACTGAAAAGAAAGAAAAGATACATTCATTGACCAAAAAATCAATACAAAAAATACAATTGAAATTCATGAAATTAAAAAAAGAAAAAGAGGTCTTGTTTACAAGAATCATCAATCCTCAATCTCTTTTTAATAAACCCAGCCTTCTTCAATGTTTACAAATCAATTTATTGATCTTATTTGCCTTTAATAAACTCAAAAAAACTTTCTCTTTGGCTTTTCAAAGCAATTCGATATGTGACTTTCAATATTGGTTGTCATTTTGCGCCTCGCCTACCCTACTAACGTTGCGAATGATTAAAGGGGCAATTATTATTTGGATAGAAATATGTTTTAGCTGAATCTGGATAAAGTTTACTCTTTATGTAACGTGAAATAATCGTATCAAAATTGCACTAGTTGTTGCAAGTTAAATTCAGATAAGAAGCTAGTTCCAGAACTGGAATAAGTTCTGATTAATGTTTTTACCTGTTTGTGGCAAAGTAATTTAGTGGTGCATAGGGAAATGCCTAGACTGTGTCAATAAGGCTTATTTACTTACTACAATGATACGCAAGTTGGCATTTACCTCTGATTGGGAATTTAAAGTTACTAGCAGAAGCCCATGGAGAGCGAACTCTGGCGGCGGTTGATTGAGTTTGCCGTAAGTTTTCAACCCTTTTTTTAGCAAGTAAACCTAAGAATCGATTGTTTTAAATATGCCTTGCCCCTGTAATAGAACCTGAATTTTTTTTTTTGCACCAATGTTCAAAGCGCTAGCTATAACCGTTACTGAGAAAAAGGGATAAATTTAAAACCCTGGTGGCCATTGGTGGAACTCCCTTGGCTATTAAATATATGTAATGACCGATAAAATCTATAAAATTGTCAAATTTACTATAAGATGTGTTGATATCACAGACAGAATATTGTTCCATTAAAATGGAACAATATTTAAAGTGGTTCTTACATTTATTAAAGAAGTTTTGACGTCATGGAGGCTTGCGTTACGTGGGGCCAACTGGTGGCCGTTTGTTTCCTTACAACATTTGTACTTTATTGAGCAAGTTAACTTAAAATGTACAGAACACCCGTTAAATCAAGTATTTACTTCACATACATGTTCATAAATTATAAGTTATAAAGTAAATTTTATTAGTCAAACTGAGGAAACTAATGTTGTCTAACGGTCGCCTATTGGCGTGTAAAGATGACCCGCCACACGTTTGATTCTAAATGGTACATTATTGAAAAATGACATCCAAAAGAATCGGAACAAATACATTCCTCCATCTCAAAACCAATAATAAAATTTAAAATTGCAAACTGCCACTTGAAAACATACCTCAATTGATCCTCCACAAAACAACCAGATCCATAAACTCCTGGGCTGATTGATCAGCAAATATTTACCTTTTTTTTTTTCTCCCGGCTGCATCAACTACCCAACCGTTTGGGGTCGCTGCGGGACGAATGACCAGGGGAAAAAAAGAGAGAATTGGCTATCTTAAGGTCATGTATCGCTTGTCTTGGGATCGTGACTCGCATGGAGAGGCATTCCACCCCCGCGTTCCACCTTTCGCTGCCATTCAAGCGACCAAACGGCCCTCACACCGTGACATGCGCATCGATTTTAATTTTAAAATGACCCGCAGCGCCCCCTTGAGGGCACCAGAAAAAGAATGTTTTCACGCGTCTGGTTTGCCTCAATGGGTTTCTGGTGAAGAGGGCATGTGATCCAATATCGCACCAAACATACACATTCATATTGAGGAATGAAAAATATTTTCTTTCCCTTCGCCTTTTTATTACGCTTGCCAAATTCGACTCGAATTCTTCCTAAGCCGTTGAATTTAGGCCTGCAAAATAAAATATCTAAAATGCTGCACCTACTTTATTATAGTTTTGGTAGGTCAGTAATTTTGGACATCCTTGTATAAGTACAAATTTACCACTTCAATGTAGGCTTTTTTTTCAAAAGGGTTTTCTTGGAGAGTAATAAAGAAATATATATATTTTTTTGGGTATGGCAATGATTTATTTTGTAGGAATGCAATAAACGTACAAAAATGTTGTGCAAGTAGAAGAAACAGCCAGTTTGATAATGTCACTCATAATCTTGGGAGTAGATTGTGCACTGATTGCTTGGCTGTAAACAAGGCAGTTGTATGGCAGGTTTTGGTATAAGGTGATATAATTGGAGGGAAATGTGCCGCACTCATTTTATTAGTAGAAGTTGTTTTGGGGTTGAGTAGAAGTGATAACATCATTAGTTATGGTGTTGTGTTTTACTACTGCATCTATTTTCCACTGTTTGGTGTTACAGATGATATTAAAGTTGTGTTGGACATTGCAATGAAATGTTTATTGCACTTACCGCAGCGTCTAGGTTGTTTTTCTTTCTTTGGAATGGTTGCAAAGAGTTCTACCCTGAAAGGCAGTATGTTGCAGAAAAATTGCTTTTTGTTTCGGGATGTTGGGTAGATCATATTGTTGAATTAACTAACTATACCTAATTGTAACGTAATTTAGCATAAACATCGTTTCGTTCGCTCATTCCGCCTTTTCACTAAGCCCAATCCAGATACCCTGAAACTTACATCACAATGCATCCTACTGCCTTATAATTGCAGACAGCCCCCATGTGAAAACCTACTTTTGTAGTTATAAGCAAATTTATAAGACCTCGGTACTTAGCCCAGGTTATTTGTTATGAAATAGGAGATTATGATATGCACGACCTCTATAAGGGGGCCAGCGCTTGAACTTTATATCTTACTTAAAAACACAATAACTCTCTGAGGATGAAAAGCAACAGATTTGTGTGTTGGTATTACACTGACATATTTACACCTATTTTAAAAGTCTAAACAAACTTTAAAACTGTGTAAAAGAGCATCTGCAACACCAACCGTTCTAAATCGTGGTGGCGCTGCCAATAGAACTTCTATTCAAACTTGTGCAAAAGAAATTGATAAAAGTCGCAATTATTTTTGACCAAAAACATATAAGCTTATAACACAGTTACAACCAAATATGAAAACAAGGCTTAATGATACCAGGTATAATTCCCCACCAAAAATACTAAG
>JAQGAS010000776.1:0-34112 GCA_034686365.1 Pachymerium ferrugineum | reverse complement strand
ATCAATTACATTCGGAAATGAGTGAACCAAATTGAGAATTTCTTTATGCGTCAAATCTCCTTCACAAGAGAATCGTTTCATGTTCTGTTAAAAAATATAAAAATATGAATATACACTCAAATGTCTGGAATCACTTAGATTTGTACCTTAAAACGTTTTGGAATTGCGTTTAATACGTATTCAATGTTGAATCGATCCACGTCGCGGAATGAAAGACTTAGTCGTGTGATGTTTTCTCTGATCAAGGAGATTAACCTCCTTTCTCCGATCATTTGGCGTGTTGTAATAGGTAGTTTCAAGGACTTAGTGTCAGTGAATTCGATTAGTTCTTCCAGAAGTGATATAGCTGTTTACAAAATAAAGTTTTGAGGTTAATTAAAACTTTTTTAATATATTGAGATATACTTACGGAGACTGCGTAATTCTTTCAGTGGGTACTGGTCTATACTTTTGACAATCTCACGAATGCAAAGTTGTTGTAATGCTTTTATTGGTTTTCTTAAAGGCATTCTAAACAGAAAAGTTATATAATGTCAGAAGTTTAAAATTGAATTATTTAACAGTTTACCTCGATGTGTGGTTTTAATTACAGTTCAGCTTCTGAGAGAAAAACGGTGTATCGTCAACGCGTGGTGATAAATAAAGGGAGTGGTTAAAGGTCACGTGTGTGGTACATGGAAAACCTGGAAGATGATTTCCCATCGCGGTGGAATAATCTTTTCCATCATCGTGTTACCCAATTAGTGGAATCGGATGAAGAGTTGTTAAGCCATCTAGTTCTAGAGATTATATAGATTATAAAGATTACTTAGAGATGCCATATATTTCCGATATCCGCACAATAGAATCGTTTTATTTTCTGTTAAAAAATAAAAGTATGAATAATACACTCAAAAGTATCAAAAACAATTTGATTTGTACCGTTAACTGTTTTGGAATTGAGTTTAATACGTATTCAATATTGGATCGGTCCAAGCGGTTGAATGAAATGCTTAGGCGTGTCAAGTTTTTTGGGATCATTTGGATTTCGCTTTCTGTAGATATAACGGAATATTTGGTGGGGGGTCATGGGACCGTTCGATCAGATCTTCCAAAAGTGTTGTAGTTATTTACAAAATAGATCTTTGAGGTTTAAATATTGAGTTATACTTACGGAGGCTGTGTATTTGTTTTAGTGGATACCTGTCTATGTTTATGATGATCACTTGAATACAAAGTCGTTTTAATGCTTCTCCTGGTTTTCTTGAAGGCATTCTGAAAACAAAAGTAAAGACTTAAAAAATAACTCGGACTTTTTAAAAACAGTAATTATACCTTGATTTGTGGTTTAAATTTCAGTTTATTTTCTGTAGTATGAGATCGATTCCTTGTGGTAAATAAACAAAAAGGGGTAGAGGTCGCGTATATGTAAAACCTGGAACTGTCCCCGTAAGTGACAAATAAAGGGGTAGTACAAGACCACCTCCATATATGGAGGTGGTCTTGGGTAGTAGCATAGAGGTAAGAGAAACATTTTTCTTACCTCCATGGGTGGTAGTAGTGTTATGTTCTAAGGACCTTGAAAGGGGTTAGAGGTTATGTGTTGGGCATATATAAAACCTGGAACTTTGTCAATAAAGTGTTGCTGAATGACTTGTTAATCGATGTTTTGTAAAGAAATTTTGGATTCACAATTTTCAAATCAAACTAATGCTTATATTAATAATGTTATATATAATAATTGTGATCATTAGAAATTTGGTAATTAAATTGAAATAAATTAATTGCTGTTTGATAGTCACTAGAGCGCAATGAGTGCCAACTGATTTATTCATAGAAATTTAACTTTTGATTCATATTATAAAACAAGTGTTATAATTACATTTGATGTGTAATCATACAGCGAAATTCTATGAATTTTATCAGTAGTCCCTAATTGGCTTGTCTTCGCCATGTGGCGACACAACACGGAAAAGATTGAAATATACGATGTGGATTCAATTATTTTTTATTTTCAATCGGTTATAAGTGTTACGCTGGTAACAACATCATGCAGAAAGAATTACACGGGAATTTTTTTTTCGTTTAAATTTTTTATTTAAATTATCACGTTAGATATTTACTTTGCAAAAGATTTGCAACAAATTTTTCAAACATTCATTACATTTGAGAGAATTAATTTGAACATCTCTTAAAGTCAACGTATGTGCACAAATTATTTTCCTTTACGTAAGATTCGATTTCGCCTCTATCATCTCGTGATATAATATCACTAGTATTGACAAACTGCAAACTATTTTCCATCTTTAACAACTCTAATACAATGACTTTAAAGGGAGCATCAATTTGAAAACGAGTCAAGTGTCTCAAAGGATTCACTCGATGTATTAAACTAACAAAAGTATCAGCATCAATGTTTGTATCGTGCATTTTCAATTCTTCTAATTCCAAACAATTTTGAAGTAAAAATTTCCACTGAAGGACGTCAATGGGAAAGGCTATCGTAAGCTTACGCAATTTCCTAAATGGTATTACATAATTTTTACTCTTAAAATTCACAATTGGTTGATAAGTAACTTCACACAATAACAACTTTTTTAAATTAGGGAAACTGTTTCCTATCAACTTTAAATCAACATTAACACAATTTAGATCAAGACTCGTCACATTTGATCCAACTTCAGTCAAATGTGACATGGAAAATTCTCTTTCACAGATAAAAATCTTCAAAAGGGGTATTTTGTCACATTTTTTAAGTTCAAGAACGTCGTTTGATAAATTAGTGCTAATCGATATATTGAGATTTGACACATTTGGGCAACATTTGATTAGAAAATTCAAAAATCCCGTTGGAATAACTTCCATATAAATTGGGGAAAGTTGGCACAGTTGAAATGTTGGCAATTCGTGTGACCCGTTCAAATCTTGAAACAATTTTTTAAATTCGTCAATCACAAACCCATTATTAAAAACTCTCAACTGTTTTAAATTTTGTAAAGCGATCAAATATCCGTTGATAGTCACTGTGGGAGATCTTAATTCTAAACATTTAATATTAGAACCACGTGACTTGGAATTGCATAAACGGCTGATACCTTCATCCGTTACCTTACAGTAAGGCAAAATTAAACGTTCAAGATTTGGACAGTTTTCAAATATTGCTTCTAATATATCATCATTCACTTTATCACATTTCAACGTTAAATCGATTATATTAGGAAATGAGTGAACCAAATTGAGAATTTCTTGATGCGTCAATCTTCCTTTACAAGAGAATCGGTTAATATTCTGTTAAAAATTAAAAAAAAAAGGACTAAATACTCAAATGTGTTAAATCCCTTTGATTTGTACCTGAAAACGTTTTGGAATTGAGTTTAACACGTATTCAATGTCAGCTCGTTTCATGTTGCGGAACGAAAAACTCAGACGTGTCATGTTTTTCGTGATCATTTGGGCTTTTTGCCTAATAGATAGACAAACCTCTATCGTCCAAGGATGCATAGACTCGTTTTTGGAACGGAATTCGACCAGTTCTTCCAAAAGTGTTGTAGCTGTAAATAAAATAACATTATCAGTTTAATTAATTTAGTTAAAATATTAAGTTATACTTACGAAGACTGCGTATTTCTTCTAGTGGGTACTTGTCTATGTTTTTGACGATCACTTGATTACAAAGTTGTTGCAATGCTTCTACTGGTTTTCCTAAAGGCATTCTAAGAAGAAATATAAGACACAACAATAAGTTTAAATTGTTTCCGGTATAATTATATGCAGTACCTTCATATAGCAGTTTAACTTCTGTACCTTGTATATTGAGACAGATCTAGAAAAAAACGTGGTCTTTTTCAAACCATCAGACTCCTTGTTCAAACGTGTTGATAAAAAAGGGGTCAGGGTCACGTCACGTGTTGGGTATTTGTAAAACCTGGGACTTTGTAAACTACATGGAGGTAAGAAGTCTGACCTCCATGGTAACCTATTCCCTAGGTAGGGAAATTTTGTAATCGGAAAAAAAGTGGTTCAAGCATTTAATTACAAGTTTGGGGAAATATGTAGAGAATTTTTGATTTATATTTCATTTAAAAAATTTTAAACTCAATAAATATATTTTGTTCGCATTGATTCTGATTGGCTGATCTATTACACGTGATCTCCTTATTAATCCTGTAGTTCTCGGCAGTTGGTAAATTCCTAAACAATTCTAGGCTATTGTATTGCATTTAACAAATACCGTATCGCCTCGATTTGCAGCCGTAGCAGACCTCGGCAAAAAGAAATTTGCCGCCGCGGCTGCAAATCGAGGCGATACGGTAATAATGATAATATACAGTATTAGTTCTTTTTATTCCTTAAAATTTTATATCTTTAATAATCTTATGTCACATATTAAATAACAGTCCCAATCTCATTGCTTTACAAATAAAGTACAACAGATTACTCAATTAACTGTAAATTCTTTTTCTGACCAATTAAATTAAACTTCATTTAAAACCATTTTCAATATGTGTACGTCGAGCGAATCATATAAAAAGATCTTAAATCACTTTGAACCTTAAATTGTTATGGGATTTAATACGTACTCGGTGGAACTCTTGGAATATCCACAGAAATTATTTTCAAGTCGTAGTTGAAATAATTGACACCAGATGGCGGGAATAAAAAAAAATGAGAGGATGTTGCGTAACTTATGTCAGAGCAACCTAATGACGTAATTGATAATGGCGGTTTGTGGGGAGCATGTGGAAAACCGCAACGTATGTTTATATTTGTTTTTGTCACCATTTTAATCAACGAAAATGTTTCTAGGATGATCACGAGTGAGCGGAAGGAACGCGAGAGAAGATTCGTTTATACACGCGAGGACTAATTTGGATGTGGACTACGGTAGTCACTTGTATAAGGTAAGAAATATTTTTTCGCTTGATTTTCCTAATGGGAGCGAGAGAGAGAGTAATTTCTATTTAGAAAAATGGTTCTGTTAAGGGTTAGGGGTGAACCATGAGCATATTGTATCGAATGTGTTACGTTAGTTTACAAAATTGTCCAAAAATTTTAATCCATCCATTTAATGAAGGTTAATGAAAAGTTTGAAAAAAATTGAAAATATTTCGTCAAAAAAATTTTAAAAACTTTATGGCTAAATATATATTCGCTTTACTTGGCGAAAATTTTGATTGATTTATGATAATGCAAAAGTAACATTTGTAATTGAATCACTCCGCAGTGAAATTGTATAATTTTCAACTGTACCTGAAAATGTATGCTAAAATGTGTCAATAGAATACATTTTTTGTTTGAAATAATCTTTTATCACTTCTTCTGTGTTGATCAAACGTTTTCGTGTGCCGGGAATTCGCGAAAAGGCTCAGGCTGTTGGAGACCGCCCAGTTTTTAATTTGTTAAAAATCGAATATTGGGGTGGTCTTGTTTATGAGGTTTACGAGTGATTGAAAAAATGACCGAAAGACATCATTTGTTTTATTTTTGTCAATATTTTAAACAACTAAAATGTTTCTAGGATTAATGGGATGACCACAGGAGTGAGAGGAGGAACCCGAGAGAGAAAGAGAGAGATTCGTTTATACGCGCACAGTCGAATGGCGAGGACTAATTTGGATTTGGACTATGGCAATCACTTGTATAAGGTAAGAAATATTTTTTAACTTGGATTTCTTAATCTAAGACAGAGAAAAATGGTTTTGTGAAAGTTAAGGGTAGGAGTGAATCATGAGCATTTTGCATTGAATTGTGTTACGTTGCCTTAAAATAATTAGAAATATCTCTAACATGACAAGAGTTCCTGTCCTTCTGTAGTAAGTGTTGGTCGTGCTGTAACGCAATGTTACGAATTGATTGAGTTATATTTAGGGAGACTGTGTTATGGTAGATATGTGCACATCTAAATTTTATTTGAAATCATTGTCAAAGTATTGTGACTTATAATAGATTTTCCAAACAGTTATACAGTTAGACTTCATTAATTCAGTTAAAACTGTTGTTTTTCAAGTACGCTTGTACACAAATTGTTTTCTTTTACATAAGACTCAATTTCGCGTTTATCTTTCCATGAAAATTCTCTGTAAGGATCAATAATTGTGACAAACTGCAAATTATTCTCCATTTTTAACAATTCTAATACAATAGCTTTACTCACCTCAGGAGAACCTTTTATTATAAAATGAGTCAAGTGTTTCAAAGGATTCACTCGACGTATTAAACTAATAAAAATATCAGCGTCAATGTTTGTTACGCAAATTCTCAATTCTTCTAACTCCAAACAATTTTGAAGTTAAAATTTCAACTGAGAGACATGAATAGGCCCAGGTATCTCAAGCTGCTGCAATTTCCTAAATGGTATTACAAAATTTTTACTCTTAAAATTGACAATTGGTTGATAAGTAACAACATACAATACCAACTCTTTTAAATTAGGGAAATTGTTTCCTATCAACTCTAAATCAACATTAACTTCGATTAGATGAAGACTCGTCACATTTGATCCAACTTCAGTCAAATGTGAAATGGAAAATTCTCTTTCCCAAATAAAAATCTTCAAAAGGGGAATTTTGTCACATTTTTTAAGTTCAAGAAGCGTCGTTTGATAAATTAGTGCTAATCGTTATACTGAGATTTGATACATTTGGGCAACATTTGGTTAGAAAATTCAAAAATCCCGTTGGGATATATTCCGTATAAATCATTGGTAGTTCACAAAGCTGAAATGTTGGCAATTCGTGTGACCCGTTCAAATCTTGAAACAATTTTATAAATGTGTCAATCACATTCCTTCTATTAAAAACTCTCAACTGTTTAAAATATTGTAAAACCATCAAATTTCCTTTCTCAGTCACATGATACATTCTTAAATCTAAATATTTAATATTAGAACCACGTGACTTAGAATTGCACAAACGACTGATACCATCATCCGTTACGTCACAGTAAGGCAAAATTAAACGTTCAAGATTTGGACAGTTGTCACCTATTGCTTCTAAAATGTCATCATTCACATTAATACAATCCAATGTTAAATCAATTATATTTGGAAAAAAGTGAACCAAATTGAGAATTTCTTGACGCGTCAAGTTTCCTTCATAAAGGAATTTGCTATCATCTTCACAAGAGAATCGTTTTAGGTTCTGTTAAAAAATTAAATTATGAATATACACTCAGACGTTTAAAATCACTTTGATTTATACCTTAAACTGTTTTGGAATTGTGTTTAGTACGTATTCAATGTCGAGTCGGTCCACATTGCGGAAAGAAAGACTTAGTCGAGTGATGCTTTCTTTGATCATTTGGACTTTGTATCTAATAGGTAGATTCATGGACTTGTTGGTTTCAGTGAAATTGACCAGTTCTTCCAGAAGTGTTAATGCTGTTTACAAATTAATTTAGAATAAATATGTGATTAAATAATCTAATTAAAATATTGAGTTATACTTACGTAAACTGTGAAATTCTTTTAGTGGGTACTTGTCTATGTTTTTGATGATCGTTTCAATACAAAGTTGTTGTAATGTTTTTACCGGTTTTCTTTGTGGCCTTCTGAACAGAATAGTAATGAAATTTCATAAGTTTAAAATTGAATTATATAACAGTTTACCTCGATATGTGGTTTAAATTACTGTGAATTGAGAGAGATTCGGGAAAAACGTGGTATTTTCAACGCGTGGTAAGATAAATAAAGGGAGGGGTTAGAGGTCACGTGTGTGGTACATGTAAAACGTGGAAGCTGATTCCCCATCACGGTGGAGTAATTTTTTCCATCGTCGTGTTACCCAAACAGTATTTTATTATTAAATACAATGAAATATTAGAAAAGTCCCAATCGTTGAAATTTAAAAACTTACATCATATTTTCCAAGCAATCAATTAATCCTACTTCACTTAAACTATTCTTCACCAAAATTCAACATTTGTGCACAAATTGTTTTCTCTTACAACAGATACAATTTTCCGTCTCAAGCTCAATGGAATACCAATAAATTTGACAAACTGCAAAATTTTTTTTCCAACTTTAAAAATTCGAATACGATAGAAGCCATGGGAAGACAAGATGTGCTAAGACCAGTCAAGTGGCTCAAAGGATTCAATTCATGTAAAATAGTAATGAAAACTTTAGGATCAGTAATTGCAAATTCACCTATTCTCAATCTTTCCAACTCCAAACAATTTTAAAATAAAAATTTCAAGTGAGGGACATGAACAGTGCCACATATCTCAAACTTCAGCAATTTCTTAAATGGTATTACATAACTTATTTTTTTGAAATTGACAATTGGCTGATAGGTAACGCTATGTAACACCAACGTTTTTAAATTAAGACAAGTGTACCCTATTAACTCGAAATCAACATTAGTTGAGATTAGCTTAAGACTAGTCACATTTGACCCAACTTCAGTCAAATATGACATGGAAAATTCTTTTTTCCAGGTATGAATCTCCAAAAGGAAAATTTTGTCACATTTTTTAATCTCAATAACGTCATTTGATAAATTATTGCCAATACTTATACGCAGATTTGATAACATTTGGTTGGGATATCTTCCGTATGAATAATCGGTAGTTCACAAAGCTGAAATGTTGGCAATTGGTGTGACAAATAAAATCTAAAAACAATTTTATAAACGCTATGGCCACATCCCATCCATTTAAAACTCTTAACTGTTTTAAATTTTGTAAAACCATCAAACATCCTTTCACAGTCACATGGTCTATTCCTAAATCTAAATATTTAATATTGGAACCACGAGACTTGCATTTGCACAAACAGCTGATACCAACATCTGTTACTTTACAATGAGGCAAAATTAAACGTTCAAGATTCGGACAGTTGTCACCCATCACTTGTAAAATATCCTCATCCACATCAACATCTTTTACCAACTCTAAATCAATTATGTTGGGAAAAGAAGGAATCAAATTCAGACTTTCTGGATGCCGTATATTTCCGATATCCGCACAATAGAACCGTTTTATGTTCTGTTAAAAAATAAAATTATGAATACTACACTCAAAAGTATCAAAAACAATTTGATTTGTACCGTAAACTGTTTTGGAATTGAGTTTATATATTGGATCGGTCCAAGCGGTGGAATGAAATACTTAGGCGTATCAAGTTTTTTGGGATCATTTGGATCTCTGTAGATGTATTCCCGTACTCCCGTCTAGGGAACGGAATATCTGGAATATCTAGTGGGGCTCATGTGTCCGTTCGATCAGATCTTCCAATAGTGTTGTAGGTATTTGCAAAATAGATCTTTGAGAATAATAAATTCAGTTAAAATATTGAGTGATACTTACGGAGGCTGTGTATTTGTTTTAGTGGATGCTTGTCTATGCATAGACACACATTTAAAAATGTAAATGTACGTCTATGGTTTGATAGTCAATAGAGCGCAATGAGTGCCAACTGTTTTATTCAGAAAATTTAACTTTTGATTCATAATATAAAACAAGTGTTATAATTACATTTGATGTGTAATCACACAGCGAAATTCTATGAATTTTATCAGTAGTCCCTAATTGGCTTGTTTTGGCCATGTGGCGACACAACACGGAAAAGATTGAAATATAAGATCTGGATTCAATTTTTTATTTTCAATCTGTTAAAGTTTTACGCTGGTAACAACATCATTCAGAAAGATTTACACGGGAATATTTTTTTCGTTTAAATTTTTTATTTAAATTATCATGTTCAATCTTTACTTAGCAAAAGATTTGATACACAGAACGAATATCTACTACTCTTAAAGTCAACGTATGTGCACAATTTATTTTCTTTTACATAAGATTCGATTTCTCCTTTATCATTATGTGACATAAAACGATCAATTGTGACAAACTGCAAATTATTTTCCATCTTTAACAACTCTAATACAATGACTTTACAGGGAACATCAATTTGAAAACGAGTCAAGTGTCTCAAAGGATTCACTCGATGTATTAAACTTACAAAAATATCAGCACTAATGCCTGTATTGTACATTCTCAATTCTTCTAACTCCAAACAATTTTGAAGTAAAAATTTCAACTGAAGGACGTCAATGGGAAAGATTATAACAAGCTTACGCAATTTCCTAAATGGTATTACAAAATTTTTACTCTTAAAATTCACAATTGATTGATAAGTAACATCATACAATACCAACTCTTTTAAATTAGGGAAAGTGTTTCCCATCAACCCTAAATCAACATTAACTTCCTCTAGACGAAGAATCGTCACATTTGACCCAACTTCAGTCAAATGTGACATGGGAAATTCTCTTTGGGAGTTGTTAATCTTCAAAGGAGGAATTTTGTCACATTTTTTAAGTTCAAGAACGTCGTTTGATAAATTAGTGCTAATCATTATAAAGAAATTTGACACATTTGGGCAACATTTGGTTAGAAAACTCAAAAATCCCGTTGGGATGTCTTCCATATGAATCCAAGGTAGTTCGCACAGTTGAAATGTTGGCAATTCGTGTGACCCGTTTAAATCTTTAAACAATTTTTTAAATGCAGCGATCATTTTTAAATCCCTTCCATTAAAATACCTCAACTGTTTTAAATTTTGTAAAGCGATCAAACGTCCTTTCACAGTCACATGGTCTGATCCTAATCTTAAATATTTAATAATAGAACCACGTGACTTGGAATTGCATAAACGGCTGATACCATCATCCGTTACCCCACACCAAGGCAAAATTAAACGTTCAAGATTTGGGCAGTTGTCACCTATTGCTTCTAAAATGTCATCATTCACTTTCCTACATTTCAATGTTAAATCAATTATATTAGGAAATGAGTGAACCAAATTGAGAATTTCTTGATGCGTCAAATCTCCTTCACAAGAGAATCGTTTCATGTTCTGTTAAAAATAAAAAAATATGAATAAATACTCAAATGTCTGAAATCACTTTGTACCTTAAAACGTTTTGGAATTGAGTTTAATACGTATTCAATGTTGAATCGATCCACGTTGCAGAATGAAAGACTTAGTCGTGTGATGTTTTCTCTGATCAAGGAGATTAACCTCCTTTCTCTGATCATTTGGCGTGTTCTAGTAGGTAGTTTCAAGGACTTAGTGTCAGTGAATTCGATTAGTTCTTCCAGAAGTGATATAGCTGTTTACAAAATAAAGTTTTGAGGTTAATTAAAACTTTTTTAATATATTGAGATATACTTACGGAGACTGTGTAATTCTTTCAGTGGGTACTGGTCTATACTTTTGACAATCTCACGAATGCAAAGTTGTTGTAATGCCACAACCGGTTTTCTTTGCGGCATTCTGAACAGAAAAGTTATAAAATGTCATAAGTTTAAAATTGATTTATATAATAGTTTACCTCGATGTGTGGTTTAAATTACAGTTTAGCTTCTGAGAGAAAAACGTGGTATCGTCAACGCGTGGTGATAAATAAAGGGAGGGGTTAGAGGTCACGTGTGTGGTACATGGAAAACCTGGAAGATGATTTCCCATCACGGTGGAATAATCTTTTCCATCATCGTGTTACCCAATTAGTAGAATCCTCCCTTTTTTAATCTGATGAAGAGTTGTTAAGCCATCTATCTAGTTCTAGAGATTACTTAGCTATAGCTACTAATGTCTATCTCATACGGTTTAGAAGTTATGAAATGCAAAACTATGACCCAAAGGTCAGAGGTCAAATTTTGTGGGTCTATTGAATTCGGCATACTCTACTTCCTACGTTGACATTTACAACTTTTTGATATCTTTGCTCGTTTTGAAGTTATTTGGGTGCTTGGGGACTTTTGACTCACCCTGTATTATCAAGAGTATATAGAAAAAATAATCGTTCAATTACAAGTATCGATTAAAATATGATTGAAGTCGATTCAGTGTCGAGTAAAATTGTTTAAAAAATGAATTGAAACATTGGTATTAGATAGTACTAAAAAGTAGAAAAGTTTCAACGTAGGACTTTCAACGGTAAAATAAATATTGTAACTTTTGTATTTAGTAGACTAAAAGGATATGACATCTCTTTCTATGTCATCAATCGAGTTATGTAGGTGGCATTCAACTCTAGTTCTTGATTGGTTGACTAAGTACATTTTCAATTTTGAAGTAAAAATTTCAACTGAGGAATAGAGATAGAATTTCGTAGTAGTTATTATTCAAAATTTTATTGCATTATTGTCAATTAATGCAAATTGATTTTCACCACAATTTCTAATTTATAAATATCAGTTCTCAAATTGTCAAACACAGATTGTGCAGTGATGAAAACAAAATGAGGTGACGGATGATACTAGTTGTTCAAACTTCTGAATCACTTTGATTTGCACCTAAAATATTTTGGAATAATACACTCAAAAGTATCTAAAACAATTTGATTTGTACCGTAAACTGTTTTGGAATTGAGTTTAAATATTGGATCGGTCCAAGCGCTGGAATGAAATACTTAGGCGTGTCAAGTTTTTTGGGATCATTTGGATCTCTGTAGATATATTCCCGTACTCGTCTAGGGATCGGAATATCTGGAATATCACGTGGGCTTATGTGACCGTTCGATCAGATCTTCCAATAGTGTTGTAGGTACTTGCAAAATAGATCTTTGAGATTAATAAATTCAGTTAAAATATTGAGTTATACTTACGGAGGCTGTGTATTTGTTTTAGTGGGTGCTTGTCTATGCATAGACATACATTTTAAATGTACGTCTATGGTTTGATAGTCACTAGAGCACAATGAGTGCCAACAGTTTTATTCATAGAAATTTAACTTTTGATTCATAATATGAAACAAGTGTTATAATTACATTTGATGTATAGTCCGTAATTGGCTCGTTTTCGCCAAGTGGCGACACAACACGGAAAAGATTTAAATATACGATCTGGATTCAATTATTTTTTATTTTCAATCGGTTAGAAGTGTTACGCTGGTAACAACATCATGCAAAAAGAATTACACGGGAAATTTTTTTTTTTTCGTTTAAATTTTTTATTTAAATTATCACGTTCAATATTTTCTTTGCAAACGATTTGAAACAAATTTTTCAAACATTCATTACATTTGAGAGAATTATCCACATCTCTTAAAGTCAACGTATGTGCACAAATTATTTTCCTTTACGTAAGATTCGATTTCGCCTTTATCATCCCGTGACTTATAACGATAAATTGAGACAAACTGCAAATTATTTTCCATCTTTAACAACTCTAATACAATGACTTTAAATTTAAAGTAGGGATCATCAATTTCAAAACGAGTCAAGTGTCTCAAAGGATTCACTCGATGTATTAAACTAACAAAAATATCAGCGTCAATGCCTGTATCGTACATTATCAATTCTTCTAACTCCAAACAATTTTGAAGTAAAAATTTCAACTGAAGGACGTCAATGGGATATTTTATCAGAAGCATATGCAATTTTCTAAATGGTATCACATAATTTTTACTTTTAAAATTGACAATTGGTTGATAAGTAACAAGAGACAATACCAACACTCTTAAATTAGGGAAAGTGTTTCCTATCAACTCTAAATCAACATTAACACAATTTATATCAAGACTTGTCACATTTGATCCAATTTCAGTCAAATGTGACATGGAAAATTCTCTTTTACAGATAAAAATCTTCAAAAGGGGAATTTTGTCACATTTTTTAAGTTCAAGAACGTCGTTTGATAAATTAGTGCTAAACCATATACTGAGATTTGACACATTTGGGCAACATTTGGTTAGAAAATTCAAAAATCCCGTTGGAATATCATCCATAAAAAATGGGGAAAGTTGGCACAGTTGAAATGTTGGCAATTCGTGTGACCCGTTCAAATCTTGAAACAATTTTATAGGTGCGTCGATCATTTCTAAAACCCTTTCATTAAAAACCCTTAACTGTTTTAAATTTTGTAAAGCGATCAAATATCCTTTCACAGTTAAACGGCTAAATTCTAAATTTAAATATTTAATATTAGAACCACGTGACTTGGACTGGCACAAACGGCTGATACCATCATCCGTTACCTTACAGTAAGGCAAAATTAAACGTTGAAGATTTGGGCAGTTGTCACCTATTGCTTCTAAAATGTCGTCATTCGTCCAACAGTCCAATGTTAAATCAATTACGTTGGGAAAAGAGTGAACCAAATTTATAATTTCTTGATGCGTCAATCTTCCTTCACAAGAGAATCGTTTCATGTTCTGTTAAAAATACAAAAATATGAATAAATGCTCAAATGTCTGAAAACACTTTGATTTGTACCTTAAAACGTTGTGGAATTGAGTTTAATACGTATTCAATGTTGAATCGATCCACGTCGCGGAATGAAAGACTTAGTCGTGTAATGTTTTCTCTGATCAAGGAGATTAACTTCCTTTCTCTGATCATTTGGGTTGTTGTAATAGGTAGTTTCAAGGACTTAGTGTCAGTGAATTCGATTAGTTCTTCCAGAAGTGATATAGCTGTTTACAAAATAAAGTTTTCAGGTTAATTAAAATTTTTTTTTAAAATATTGAAGTTGTACTTACGGAGACTGTGTAATTCTTTCAGTGGGTACTTGTCTATACTTTTGATAATCTCACGAATGCAAAGTTGTTGTAATGCCACAACCGGTTTTCTTTGCGGCATTCTGAACAGAAAAGTTATATAATGTCATAAGTTTAAAATTGAATTATTTAATAGTTTACCTCGATGTGTGGTTTAAATTACAGTTCAGCTTCTGAGAGAAAAACGTGGTATCGTCAACGCGTGGTGATAAATAAAGGGAGGGGTTAGAGGTCACGTGTGTGGTACATGGAAAACCTGGAAGATGATTTCCCATCACGGTGGAATAATCTTTTCCATCATCGTGTTACCCAATTAGTAGAATCCTCCCTTTTGTAATCGGATGAAGAGTTGTTAAGCCATCTAGTTCTAGAGATTACTTAGCTATAGCTACTAATGTCGATTATTTATAGTTATATTATCAAGAGTATATAGAAAAAATAATCGTTCAATTACAAGTATCGATTAAAATATGATTGAAGTCGATTCAGTGTCGAGTAAAATTGTTTAAAAAATGAATTGAAACATTGGTATTAGATAGTACTAAAAAATAGAAAAGTTTCAAGGTAGGACTTTCAACGGTAAAATAAATATTGTAACTTTTGTATTTAGTAGACTAAAAGGATATGACATCCTTTACTATGTCATCAATCGAGTTATGTAGGTGGCATTCAACTCTATTTTTTGATTGGTTGACTACGTACATTTTCAATTTTGAAGTAAATTTTCAACTGAGGAATAGAGATAGAATTTTGTAGTAGTTATTATTCAAAATTTTATTGCATTGTTGTCAATTAATGCAAATTGATTTTTCAAAGTATGAAATGTCACCACAGTTTCTAATTTATAAATATCAGTTCTCAAATTGTCAAACACAAATTGTGCAGTGATGAAAACAAAATGAGGTGAGGGATGATACTAGTTGTTCAAACTTCTGAATCACTTTGATTTGCACCTAAAATATTTTGGAATTAATTTTACTACACATCTAATGTCTACTCGCCTGCATTCACAAACTGACATTCTTAGTCGTTTTTTTTATCATCTGGGAAGTAGATAAATATAAAGTACTTGAAACCCGTGGAAGATCCATGGATGATGTAAAAAAAACAAGACGAAATAGTCATACAAGCAAGAAATGTCTCTTTGCGATGCCTACTCTGTCTGGTAACAACTTTTGAAATTTCTCACTTTCAAAAATTGTCACCAGAGAGAAAGTCGTGACGCGGTTCAGTCTTTGCTTTTTACCGATAACATGGTGGAAAACGTGCGGCTTGTGAGGTTCACGAGTGATGGGAAAAAAGCGTCATGTTGTTTTATTTGTCCCAATTTTAATGAACTAAACTGTAGGATTAACTAGATGACCAGGACTGAGCGGAGGAACCCGAGAGAGGGAGATTCGTTTATACGCGCACGGTCGAATGGCTAGGACTAATTTGGCTGTGGACTGTGGTAGTCACTCGTATCAGGTAGGAAACATTTTTTCACTCGATTTTCTTAATGTAAGGGAGAGTAAATTCTATTTAGAAAAATGGTTCTGCGAAAGTTAAGGGTTAGGAGTGAACCCCATGAGCGTATTCCCCTGAAATGTATTACGTTAAATTGTAAAATTATACAATTATTGTTGTTACCTTAAAAAATATTTAGAAATATGATAAAGTTTATTTCTTTTGGTAGTAAGTGTTGGTCGCGCTGTAACGCAGTGTTACGAATTACTGAGTTATATTTAGGGAGACTGAGTTTTGGTAGATATATGTGATGTCTGAATTTTATTTGAAATCAATGACAAGATATTATAACTTTTGATAGAGTATAATTAGAGTTCATTAATTCAGTTAAAACAATACTAAAATTAAAACATAACGCTAGTGCACAAATTGTTTTCTTTTACATAAGATTCAATTTCGGATTTATCTTTCCATGAAAATTCTCTGTTACTATCAATAATTGTGACAATTTGCAAATTATTCTCCATCTTTAACAATTGTAATACAATAGTTTTACTCACCGTAGGAGAACCATCTATTATAAAGTGAGTCAAGTGTCTCAAAGGATTCACTCGATGTATTATATTAATGAACACATTAGCATCAATGATTGAATTATACATTGTCAATTCTTCCAAATCCAAACAATTTTGAAGTAAAAATTTCAACCTAGAATCTAATGTTTCACTCCTATATAATTTAAGCTTCTTCAATTTCCTAAATGGTATTACCCAATTTTTTCTCTCGAAATTGACAATTGGCTGATAGGTAACACGATACAACTCCAACACTTTTAAATTAGGGCAAGTGTACCCCATCAACTCTAAATCAACTTTAACAAAGTGTATCTCGAGACTCGTCACATTTGACCCAACATCAGTCAAATGTGACAAAGGAAATTCTTTTTCAAAGACCAAAATCTTCAAAGGGAGAATTTTGTCACATTTTTTAAGCTCAATAACGTCATTTGATAAATTATTACTAATCGATATACTGAGATTTGATACATTTGGGCAACATTTGGTTAGAAAATTCAAAAATCCCGTTGGGATGTTTTGCATATTAATCCAATCTAGTTCGCACAGTTGAAATCTTGGCGATTCGTGTGACCCGTTCGAATCTTGAAACAATTTTTTTTCAAGTTCCGTGATTATACAAACTCCATTAAAAGCCCTCAACTGTTTTAAAGTTTGTAAAGCCATCAAACGTCCTTTCACAGTCACATGCAATGATATTAATATAAAATATTTAATGTTAGAACCACGTGACTTGGACTGACACAAACGGCTGATACCGTCATCTGTTACCTTACACGCCATCTTATGGGTATCTGTTACCTCATAGCCGGGCAAAATTAAACGTTCAAGATTTGGACAGTTGTCGCCTATTGCTTCTAAAATGTCGTCATTCACATTCTTACATTTCAATGTTAAATCAATTACATTAGGAAATGAGTGAACCAAATTGAGAATTTCTTGATGCGTCAAATCTCCTTCACAAGAGAATCGTTTCATGTTCTGTTAAAAATATAAAAATATGAATATACACTCAAATGTCTAAAATCACTTTGATTTGTACCTTAAAACGTTTTGGAATTGAGTTTAACACGTATTCAATGTCAACTCGTTTCATGTTGCAGAATGAAAGACTCAGACGTGTAATGTTTTTCGTGATCATTTGGGCTTTATGCCTAACAAATAGACAAACCTCTATCGTGCAAGGAAACGCAGACTCGTTTTTGGAAGGGAATTCGATCAGTTCTTCCAAAAGTGTTGTAGCTATTTACAAAATAATGTTTTCAGTTTAATTAATTTAGTTAAAGTATTAAGTAATACTTACGAAGACTGTGTATTTCTTTCAGTGGATACTTGTGTATGTTTTTGACGATCACTTGATTACAAAGTTGTTGCAATGCTTCTACTGGTTTTCTTAAAGGCATTCTAAAAAGTAATATAAGACATAAGTATTAGTTTAAATTGTTTCCGGAATAATCAGTAGTTTACGGTACCTTGATATGGCAGTTTAGCTTCTGTACCTTGTGAATTGAGACAAATCTAGAAAAAACGTGGTCTTTCAAACCATCGTTCAAACGTGTTGATAAATGAAGGTGTCAGGGTCACGTCACGTGTTGGGTATTTGGAAAACCTGGGATTTTGTTTACTTTTTCTCATGTAGGGAATTTTGTTTTCGGAAAAAGAGTGGTTTAACCGTTTATTACAAGTTTGGGGAAATGTGTAAAGAATTTTAAAAAATTGAAACGGCAATTAATTAATTTTTCTGTTTCCATTACTTTTGATTGGCTGATTCGTTGCACGTAACTTGCCTCGTTAATCCTGTAGTTCATGTCAATTGGAAAATTCTTAATCAATTCTGGGCTATATTATTACATTTAATATATTTTCCAAATATTAATAAAAATAGAGTTTTTTTAAGTCATTAAATTTTATATCTTTAGTAAACGTATGTAATTATTTACTAAAAAATGTGTTATTGGTATTTTCAACGCGTAGGGATAAATAAATGGGTGTAGAGGTCACATTGGGTAGATGTAAAGCCCAATTAGGAGAATCCTCTCTTTAGTAATCGAATGAAGAGTAGTTAACCCACTTAAACCAAGAGGTTACTTTGGATCGATTGTTATTATTGCTAATGTCGATTGTTTGTCGGAAATAAGCTAAAAATAATACCTGAACAAATTGAGGTGATCGACACTAGTCGCGCATTGAGCGCCAGTTGTCGTATTGAAATTAAGTTTTTGTTATCCGGATTTGAAATCCTATGATTTTTCACCCGTAATTCGTGCACGTGACTATTCTCGTAAAGCCAATAATTCTCACCAGGTGATGAAATTGAACGCAATAGATTTCGCACGTAGTGGAATAAATATTTTGTTTTCATTCGAATAACTTGAAAATAGTCCCGTGTAAGATTTTTACATAAATTTATTATAATGTACAACAACCGGATGATTTACGTATTCAAACAGCTTCGAAAGACCATTATTTATGCTGAACGTATAGTTATCATATCCCCTATCGTAAATTTATGACTGCAAAGACCTTTGAGAATTATTCAAAAAATATATTTTTGTTTCTCAGGCAGGTCCTGAATAACAAATTAGTGGGTATTAGTCTATGTTTTTGATGATTGCTTGAATGCAAAGTAGTTGTAATGTTTCTACTGGTTTTCTTGGTGGCATTTTGAATATAATGAGAGAGGAGTCCGTTTGAATTTATTAATAAAGGATTACTATACCTCGATTTGTGGTTTAAATAGAGTTTTAAGAGATCCGGGAAAGCGTTGTGACAAATGAAGAAGTTAGAGGTCACGTGTTAGGTACAAGTTTTCAGGTTCTTCCTGGCAATGAGAGCGCCAATACGGAAGGGCGGATCACCCCAAAATCGTTCAATTACAAATATCGATTTAAAATATTATTGAAGTCGATTAATTATCGAGTAAAATTGTTTTGAAACATTAGTATACTGCAGAATAGAAAAGTTTCAAGATAGGACTTTCACATGTTTGTAACTTTTGTATTTAGTAGTATGGAGTTCTAAACTAAAAGGATGTGACATCCTTTTCTATGTCATCAATCGAGTTATGTAGGTGGCATTCAACTACATTTCTTGATTTGTTGACTATATCCTGACTCTTCCTTTCATCGCCAATAGCTGTAGATTACACATAAATTCAATTTTTAATGATCAAGTGGTATAAAACAAAAAAAAAACAATCCTGTTAAATGTATGGACGGTATTCATCTTTATTTTCCCTGCACACTTATAAATTAAAGGTAGGATAAGTGTGTGAAAAGGGACAAAGATCTAAAAATAGTATGGGTTCCTTTCGTATTAGAAACCCCTGCTATTTTTAAACCTTAGTCCCACACCTTTATTTCTAAGTGTATGACCGGGTGAATGATTTCATCTGATTTTAGATATATAGCCACTACCTCTCGACAGATAGCAGCATTCATACAGATAAGAACTTACAATTGGAGAAATGAAAATGTTGAATTTTTATTAAATCTTGGACAATGAAATATTAGAAAAGTCCTAATAGTTAGAATTTAAAACATACATCATATTTTCCAACTAATCCTAGTTCACGTAAACTATTCTTTATCACTTAACATTTGTACACAAATTGTTTGCTTTTACATAAGATTCAATTTCAATCCCATCATCCCGTGGTATAGAACAATTAATTTGGACAAACTGCAAATTATTTTCCATCTTTAACAATTCTAATACAATGACTTTAAAGTCGGGAGCATCAATTTTAAAACGAGTCAAGTGTGTCAAAGGATTCACTCGATGTATTAAATTAACAAAAGTATCAGCATCAATATCTGTTTCGTCCATTCTCAATTCTTCTAACTCCAAACAATTTTGAAGTAAAAATTTCAACTGAAGGACGTCAATGCGAAAGAGTATCGTAAGCTTATGCAATTTCCTAAATGGCATTACATAATTTTTACTCTTAAAATTGACAATTGGTTGATAAGTAACGTCACACAACACCAACTCTTTTAAATTAGGGAATGTGTTTCCTATCAATTCTAAGTCAACATTAACTAAGCCTAGATGAACACTCGTCACATTTAACCCAACATCAGTCAAATGAGACATGGAAAATTCTTTATTCCAGACATCAATCTTGAAAGGGGGAATTTTGTCACATTTTTTAAGTTCAAGAGCACCATTTGAGAAATTAGTTTTAACCGTTATACAGAGATTTGATACATTTGGGAAATATTTGGTTAGAAAATTCAAAAATCCCGTTGGGATTTCATCCATATAAATTGTGGGAAGTTTACACAGTTGAAATGTTGGCAATTGGTGTGACCCGTTCAAATCTTGAAACAATTTTATAAATGCGCCGATCATCCACTTATTATACTTATCATTAAAATACCTCAACTGTTTTAAGTTTTGTAAAGCGATCAAACATCCTTTGATAGTCACTCTGGGAGATCCTAATTCTAAACATTTAATATTAGAACCACATGACTTGGAATTACACAAACGGCTGATACCATCATCCGTTACCTTACAGAAAGGCAAAATTAAACGTTCAAGATTTGGACAGTTGTCACCTATTGATTCTAAAATGTCATCATCCACATCACAATTCAACGTTAAATCAATTATGTTGGGAAAAGAATGGACCAAATTCAGAATTTCTTGATGTGTCATCTGTCCATAATCTTCGCAAGTGAATCTTTTCATGTTCTGTTAATAGCAAGAAAATATGAATATGAACTCAAAGATCTGAAATCACTTTGTACTTTAAACTGTTTTGGGATTGAGTTTAATACGTATTCAATGTCGACTCTGTGTGTGATGAATAAACTTAGTCGTGTGATGTTTTCTGTGATCATCTGGGTTTTGTGTGTAATAGATAGATTCACAGACTTGTTTACGGAAACAATTTCCTGGTGGCGGTCATTTGGGAAATTGATGAGTTCTTCCAAAAGTGTTATAGCTGTTTACGAAATAAAGTTTTGAGTTTAGTTAATTTAGTTAAAATATTGAGTTGTATTTACGGAGACTGCGTATTTCTTTTAGTGGGTACTTGTCTATGTTTTTGATGATCACAGGGATACAAAGTTGTTGTAATGCTCCTACCGGTTTTTTCGGAGGCATTCTGTAAAGTAATTTAACGACATTAATTTGTTTGATCAATTTGATTGATTAAAAAAAAATAATTATTGTACCTTGATTTGTGGTTAAATTACAGTTCAGCTGTTCAGCGTTGTATATGTAGAAAAGAAAGAGCGATCTTGCTTCACACGTGGTGACTGGTGAATACTAAAAGGTGTTAGTTATTTTTTTACCTACCTTGGGGGTAAAAGGTCACGTGTTGGTCTGTGTAAAACCTGGAACTAAGCCATTATGTGAGTCTCCAAGTAGTGAAATTTTATTTTCATGGGAGTAAAAATAACTAAATTCGTCAGTTGGCAATAAAACACGCATATAGTGAACTATAAATTTTATTTTTAAATCGGAATAAGAATTGTTAGAAAAGTTTAAAAAACATTAAATTGAACACAAGAACTTACAATTATGGAAATCAAAATGTTTAGTTTTTATTAAATCTTGAACAATTAGAAAAGTCCCATTATTTGAAATTTAAAAAGTTGCATCATATTTACCAAACATTCAATAAATTAAAATTCACTTAAATTATTTTCCATCATAAACAAAATTAAACATTTGTGCACAAATTGTTTGCTTTTACATAAGTTTCAATTTCGCATCTATCATGCCGTGTTATAGCACCATTAATTGTGACAAACTGCAAATTATTTTCCATCTTGAACAATTCAAATAGAATGACTTTACTCTCCCAAATGAGACTATATGTGCTAAAACTAGTCAAGTGTCTCAAAGGATTCACTTCATGTAAAATAGCAATGAAATCGTTAGGATCAGTAATTATAAATTCATCTATTGTCAATTCTTCCAACTCCAAACAATTTTGAAATAAAAATTTCAACTGAGGGACATCAATTGAAAGTTCATTTTTAAGTAATTTAACCTTCTGCAAATTCTTAAATGGTATAACACAATTGTTACTCTTAAAATTGACAATTGGCTGATATTTAACTTTTCCCAACTTCAACTTTTTTAAATTGGCGAAAGTGTATCCCATCAACTCTAAATCAACATTAACACACCATAGCTCAAGACTCGTTACATTTGACCCAAAAGCAGTCAAACGTGACATGGAAAAAACTTTTTCGCAGACATTAATCTTCAGAGGAAGAATTTTGTCACATTTTTTAAGCTCAAGAACGTCATTTAATACATTATTACTAATCTGTATACTGAGATTTGATATATTTGGGCAACATTTGATTAGAAAATTCAAAAATCCCGTTGGGATACCCCCCATATAAATGCAAGGCAGTTTGCACAGTTGAAATGTTGGCAATTGGTGTGACCCTTTCCAATCTTGAAACAATTTTACAATTGCCTTGACCACGTGAGATCCATTAAAAACCCTCAACTGTTTAAAATTCTGTAAAGCCATCAAACATCCTTTCACAGACACCCTGTTTGATCCTAATTTTAAACATTTAATATTAGAACCACGTGACTTGGACTGGCACAAACGGCTGATACCATCATCCGTCACCTCACATTTAGGCAAAATTAAACGTTCAAGATTTGGACAGTTGTCACCTATTGCTTCTAAAATGTCGTCATTCACATGCACGCAATTCAACTTTATTTCAATTACGTTGGGAAAAGAATGGACCAAATTTAGAATTTCTTGATGCGTCAATCTTCCATCACAAGAGAATCGTTTCATGTTCTGTTAAAAATATGTGTATAAACGCAAGTGTCTGTAATCAGATTGATTTATACCTTAAACTGTTTTGGAATTGTATTTAATACATATGTAATGTCGACACGGTCCCATTTCCAGAATAAAAAACTTAGCCGTTTGATCTTTTCCGTGATCATTTGGCCTTTGTATCTAATTGGTAGATACACTTTGCTGTATTGAGAAAATACATCTTGGTCATGGTCGTTTATGAGTTCTTCCAAAAGTGTTGTAGCTGTTTACAAAATGAATTTTTGAGTTTAGTTAATTTAGTTAAAATATTAATTTATATTTACGGAGACTGTGTATTTCTTTTAGTTGGTACGTGTCTATGTTTTTGATGATCACTTGAATACAAAGTTGTTGTAATTCTTCTACCGGTTTTCTCGGCGGCATTCTGAATATAAATATAATATTACGACATAAGAAATTGTGTAATAATTAGTTACTATACCTTGATTTGTGGTTCTGTGACTTGATAGAGATCCAGGTAGAACGTGGTCATGTAACAAAAGGGTAACAAGTCACGTGTTGGGTGTATGTAAAACACGGTCACTTCACCATCCCTTTACGGGTGGGAGAAAATCCCTCTTGTCTAGGGTCTACTAGTATATATTAACAATAATGGCAAAAAACTTGAAAGGAATGGGGCGTTATTCGCTTCGGCAGTTCTAATAATGGCCGCAGTTCTAGTGGTTCTAATAATGGCCGCAGTTCTAGTGGTTCTAATAATGGTGGCGCGTCGGTACTGCCAGGTGGTTTTTTTTCCGGTTTCACCTGGCAGTACCGACGCGCCACCATTGTTAGAACCACGGCCATTTATTAGAACTACCGAAGCGACTTCGCCCCATTACGTAGAATAGATAAAGATTTCCTACAGAGGAATAGCCAATTGTGTGATTCTCCATTAAAAACTCTCAACTGTTTAAATATCCTTTCACACCCGCATGAAATGATGCTAATTACTGTATATTTAATGTTGGAACCACCTGACTTGGGTGTTATTTACTTTTTGAATCCGCCTTTTGGTTTCTACCTTAAAACTTGTCATTTTTGAGTTCTGAATCTTAATTAGTTAAAAAATGTCGTATGTGTTATGTATAAAGTGAGCACAAAAGTTGCATGGTTTGAAACAACATTCAATGTATGTCAATTATATTTTTTTAATATTAGTTGGAACTTCTTCGCCGTATAAATCTCAAATATGAAAACTGATTTTTATAGATTAAGGTTAAAATTCTTAAATTTACAAATTTGCTTTTTCTCTTTCAAGAAATTTTTTAATGTTTTAAATTCCATCGTTTATTATCTCTAGGTCTAGCAACATTTCAAATAGTAAACTAAACTGTGTTCATCACCCATAAAAGAACTTGGATTCATATTTTGTCAGTTTGATTTTTCATATAGAGAATTTTTTTCATTTTAAATCCAAGATGAATTATTAGAAAAGTTAAAAACAAAATTACTCAAGAAATATATTTGTGCTTGTCAGGCAGCTCCTGAATAACAAATTTCTCTTTTTTATTCCATCTTTATTCCCGGATTGGTCGAACGATTTCATCTGATTCTAAGTACACAACCACTAACTATCGACTGACAGTAACGTAATACACCTGACATGATCCTATAATTATGGAAATGAAAATACTTAATTTTTTATTGAACTATTAGAAGAGTGACAATATTTGGAATTTCAAGACTCGCATCTTATTTTCCAAGCAATCAATTAATCGTAGTTCACTTAAATTATTCTTCGCCAAAATAGAAATTGAACATTAGTGCACAAATTGTTTGCTCTTACATAAGTTTCAATCTCGTCTTTATCGTTCCATGATATAGGCCAATCAATTGTGACAAACTGCAAATTATTTTCCATCTTTAACAATTCTAATACAATGGGTTTACTCACCCCAATGGGACGATTAATGTGAAAACGAGTCAAGTGTCTCAATGAATTCACTTCGTGTAAAATACTAATGAAATCATTAGGATCAGTAATTACGGATTGAGCTATTTCCAATTCTTCCAACTCCAAACAATTTTGAAATAAAAATTTCAACTGAGGGACATCAATTGAATTGTCAATTTCATATAATACAAGCTTCTGCAATTTCTTAAATGGTATTACACAATATTTTCTTATGAAATTGACAATTGGCTGATACGTAACATGATTCAACGTCAACTCTTTTAAATTAGGGCAAGTGCATCCCATCAATTCTAAATCAACTATTACTCCTCTTATATAAAGACTCGTCACATTTGACCCAACGTCAGTCAAATGTGACATGGAAAATTCACTTTCCCAGACATTAATCTTCAAAGTGAGAATTCTGTCACATTTTTTAAGCTCAATAACGTCATTTGATAAATTTTTGCTGACGCGTAAAACGAGGTTTGATGCATTTGGGTAACATTTGGTTAGAAAATTTAAAAATCCCGTTGGAATATTTTCCATATCGACAAAAGGTAGTGTGCACAGTTGAAATGTTGGCAATTCGTGTGACCCGTTCAAATCGTGAAACAATTTTTTTAATACGTCAATCACATAGCATTCATTAAAAACTCTCAACTGTTTTAAATTTTGTAAAGCGATCAAATATCCTTTGATAGTCACTGTGCGAGATCCTAATTTTAAACATTTAATAATAGAACCACGTGACTTGGAATTGCACAAACGGCTGATACCATCATCCGTTACCACACACCAAGGCAAAATTAAACGTTGAAGATTTGGGCAGTTGTCACCTATTGCTTCTAAAACGTCGTCATTCACATTCTTACATTCCAATGTTAAATCAATTATATTAGGAAATGATTTAACCAAATTGAGAATTTCTTGATGCGTCAAATCTCCTTTACAAGAGAATCGTTTCATGTTCTGTTAAAAATAAAAAAATATGAATAAATACTCAAATGTCTGAAATCACTTTGATTTGTACCTTAAAACGTTTTGGAATTGAGTTTAATACGTATTCAATGTTGAATCGATCCACCTTGCGGAATGAAAGACTTAGTCGTGTGATGTTTTCTCTGATCAAGGAGATTAACCTCCTTTCTCTGATCATTTGGCGTGTTCTAGTAGGTAGTTTCAAGGACTTAGTGTCAGTGAATTCGATCAGTTCTTCCAGAAGTGATATAGCTGTTTACAAAATAAAGTTTTGAGGTTGATTAAATTTTTTTTTTTTAAATAATGAGATATACTTACGGAGACTGCGTAATTCTTTCAGTGGGTACTGGTCTATACTTTTGATAATCTCACGAATGCAAAGTTGTTGTAATGCTTTTACCGGTTTTCTTTGTGGCATTCTGAACTGAAAAGTTATATAATGTCATAAGTTTAAAATAGAATTATGTAACAGTTTACCTCGATGTGTGGTTTAAATTACAGTTCAGCTTCTGAGAGAAAAACGTGGTATCGTCAACGCGTGGTGATAAATAAAGGGAAGGGAGGCTGGGAGGGGTTAAAGGTCACGTGTGCGGTGCATGGAAAACCTGGAAGATGATTTCCCATCACGGTGGAATAATCTTTTCCATCATCGTGTTACCCAATTAGTAGAATCCTCCCTTTAGTAATCGGATGAAGAGTTGTTAACCCATCTAGTTTTAGAGATTACTTAGTTACAGCTACTAATGTCGACTATTTATAGTTACATTATATACAATTGGTAATGTCGATTATGTCTCGGACCTAAAAATAGTTCCAAAACAAATTGAGGTGATGGACACCAGTCGCACATTCAGCGCCAGCTGTCGTATTGAGATTGAGTTTTTAATGCAACACGATTATTTTCATTTGTTATCTAATGAAATCCGATAACTTTTCACCTGTAATCCGTGCACTTGGCTACCCTCGTAAAGCCAATAGTGACGAAATTGAACGGAAACCATTGCGCACGTAGTGAACTAAAAGTTTTTATTCAAATAACTTAAAAACAATTTTGTGTGAAAATTTTACATAACATTTTTCATTATAATACACAAACAACTCGATCGGATGATACGTATTCAAACAGCTTTGAAAGACCGTTATTCATGCTGAACTTGTAGTTATCAATTCCCCTATCGCGCTATACCATTATGAAACATCCTGCTTAAAGTCATATATATAGTGTGATATGATGATACATTTCCCAAATATTAATGAAAATTGAGTTCTTTTTATTCATTAGAATTTTATATATTTAATAATCTTACGTCACATATCGAATAATAGCCTCAATCACGTTCCTCTACGAATAAAGTACAACAGATCACTCAAATAGTGAGAATTTTTCAATTAACTGTAAATTCTTTTTACGACCAGTTAAATCAATTAAATTAAAGTTCACTTAAAACCATTTTAAATAAAAACCAACAGATGTACGACAAGCGAATCATATATATATATATATATATATATAAAAAGATCTGAAATCACTTTGTAACTTAAATTCCTATGGAATTCAATACGTACTAGATGGAACTCGTGGAACACATCCACAGACATTTTTTTAAAGTGTAGTTGAAATAATTGACATCAGAGGGCGTGAGTAAACAAATGAGAGGATGTTGCATTACTTACGTCAGAGCAATGTAACGACGTCAGTGATAATGGCGGTTTGTGGGGAGCATGTGGAAACGATGTTACTAATACTTTTTCAAACGATTTCGTTACTTGAACTATTACGGATAAAATGAAAAATGGTCTATTACGTGTTAAGATGTGACCGGACAACGCGTTTCAGTCTGCTTATTACCGGTAACCTGGTGGCAAACTTGCGACTCGTGACGAGACCGCCTCAATATATTTCATGAAGTGTCACGGGTGAGGAGATTACTATTTCTTGCACTAATTCGGCCGATCTTACTATATAATATGTTGTGTGAACGGGCTTCTCAAGATATCTCTTAGTAGGGGTGCAAAGGAGATTTGTACATTTATGTATGTATGTTTTATTTGATTTTGGCCCAATTTTAATCAACTAAAATGTTTCTAGGGATGACCAGGAGTGAGCGGAAGAACCCGTGACGACTAACGCGATGTGTAATTTGGACAATGATGGTCACTTGTATAAGGTAGGGATTATTTTGTCACTTGATTTTCGTAATATAAGAGAGAGAAAAAAGGTTCTGTGAAAGTTAAGGGTTAAGAGTGAATCGTGAGCATTTTGCATTGAAATGTGTTACGTTAAATTATAAAATTGTTGTTGCCTTAAAATAATTAGAAATATCTCTTAACATAATAGAGTTTCTGTCTTTCTGTGGTAAGTGTTATTGGTCGTGCTGTAACGCAATGTAAGGAATTAATTGAGTTATATTAAGAGAGACTGTGTTTTGATAGATATGTGTTATATCTAAATTTTATTTGAAATCAGTGACAAGATACTGTTACTTATAATCGATTTTCCAAACATTTATATAATTAGACTTCATTAATTCAGTTAAAACTATTTTTCAAATTTTACGCTTGTGCACAAATTGTTTTCTTTTACATAAGATTCAATTTCGTATTTATCTTTCCATAAAAATATTCTGTTACTATCAACAATTGTGACAAACTGCAAATTATTCTCCATTTTTAACAATTCTAATACAATAGCTTTACTCTCCTCAGGAAATTCATCTATTATAAAATGAGTCAAGTGTCTCAATGGATTCAATCCATGTATTATACTAAAGAAAATATTAGCATCAATGATCGAGTTATATATTGTCAATTCTTCTAACTCCAAACAATTTTGAAGTAAAAATTTCAGTCTAGAATCTGGAATTGGAACTAATGTTTCAGCCCTATATAATAGAAGCTTTTGCAATTTCCTAAATGGTATTACCCAATTTTTTCTCTCGAAACTGACAATTGGCTGATAGGTAACACGATGCAACTTCAACACTTTTAAATTAGGGCAAGTGTATCCCATCAACTCTAAATCAACTTTTACTCCGCTTATATAAAGATTCGTCACATTTGACCCAACATCAGTCAAATGTGACATTGAAAATTCTTTTCTCCACACACAAATCTTCAAAGGGGGAATTTTGTCACATTTTTTTAGCTCAATAACGTCATTTGATAAATTATCACTAATTGATATACCGAGATATGATACATTTGGGCAACATTTGGTTAGAAAATTAAAAAATCCCGTTGGGATATTTTTCATTTGCATTGAAGGTAGTTTACACAGTTGAAATGTTGGCAATTGGTGTGACCCATTCAAATCTTGAAACAATTTTTTAAGTGCCACATCCCATCCATTAAAAACCCTCAACTGTTTTAAATTTTGTAAAGCGATCAAACGTCCTTTCACAGTCACATGGACTGATATTAATCTTAAATGTTTAATATTAGAACCACGTGACTTGGATTGGCACAAACGGCTAATACCATCATCTGTTACCTCACAGTCGGGCAAAATTAAACGTTCAAGATTTGGGCAGTTGTCACCTATTGCTTCTAAAATGTCATCATTCACTTTTCTACAATCCAATGTTAAATCAATTATATTAGGAAAAGAGTGGACCAAATTGAGAATTTCTTGATGCGTCAAATCTCCTTCACAGGAGAATCGTTTCATGTTCTGTTAAAGATATATAAATATGAAAATACACTCAAATGTCTAAAATCACTTTGATTTGTACCTGAAAACGTTTTGGAATTGAGTTTAACACGTATTCCATGTCAACTCGTTTCATTTTGCAGAAAGAAAAACTCAGACGTGTCACGTTTTTCGTGATTATTTGAGCTTTTTGCCTAATAGATAGACAAACCTCTTTCGTCCAAGGATACACAGACTTGTTATTGGAATTGAATTCGATCAGTTCTTGCAAAAGTGTTGTAGCTGTTTATAAAATAATGTTTTCAGGTTAGTTAATTTAATTAAAATATAAAGTTATACTTACGGAGATTGTGTATTTCTTGTAGTGGATACTTGTACATGTTTTTGATGATCACATGGATACAAAGTTGTTGTAACGCTCCTACCTGTTTTTTCGGAGGCATTCTATAAAATAATTTATCGACGTGAATATTAGTTAGAATTTAAAAAAAAAAAGAATTATTGTACCTTGATTTGTGGTTAAATTCAGCTGTTCAGTAGAAAGAGATCTGTTTTCACACGTGGTGACTGGTGATGACTAAAAGGTGTAAGTTATTGTTTTAATACGTTGGGGGTAAAAAGTCACGTGTTGATATGTGTAAAACCTGGAACTAAGCCATTATATGATTCTTCAAGTAGTGGACTCCTGGGAGTAAAACTAACACCGAATTCATGTTTCGCCAGTTGGCGATCCGATAAAACACCGAAAAGTATGCGCATATAGTGAACTATAAATTTCATCATTTACATTGCTAAAACGTATAATGTTTTAATTCCAAGAATAAATAGATACAACATTTTTTGTCTGTTATCACCTTTTCAATATAAATCAAAAATTTTCACAAATCTCATGCCCTCTTCAATAATATCCGAGCTAACTTAAACCTTTATTCCCTGATTGGCTGAATTTACGAAAACTGTACATTTCTTTTGGTCGATTCTTGTCTTATGTTTTTGATGATCACTTGAATACAAAGTTGTTATAATGTTTCTACTGGTTTTCTTGGAGGCATTCTGAAAAGTCATTATCAGTTTGAATGTATTAATGAATAATTACAATACCTCGATTTGTGGTTTATACAATTTGCAAGTTGTGTGGAGAGACATCTGGGACAAAACGTAACAAACAAAGGGGTCGCGTGTTGACTGTATAATAAACCTGGGACGTTGTAAACGAGAGAAAAACTGCCGGATGTTGCTGTCTCTCCAGGCAGTGGAATTTTGTAATTGGAATAAGAGAAGTAAACCCAGATGATGTTAGTAAAAAATTTAAAAACTTTGATTTGTACCTAAAATGTTTTGGAAATAACTTCAGTACATATCTAATGACAACTCGGTTCCATTCTCAGGAATGAAATATTTTTCTACTTGATTCTTCTTAAGAGAGAGTAATTTCTATCTAGAAAAATGGTTCCGTGAAGGGTTAGGAGTGAATCATGAGCGTGTTGCCCTGAAATGTGTTACGTTAAATTATAAAATTGTTTAAAAATTGTTGTTACCTTCAAATATTAGAAATACGATAAAGTTCGTGTCTTTCGGTAGCAAGTGTTGATCGTGTTGTAACGCAGTGTTACGAATTATTGAGTTATATTTATAGGGAGACTGTGTTTTCATACATATTTGTGATATCTAAATTTTATTTGAAATCAGTGGCAAGATATTGTAAGTTATAATCAATTTTCCAAACAGTTATATAATTAGAGTTCATTCATTCAGTTAAAACCATAACCAAAATTAAAACATAACGCTTGTACACAAATTGTTATCTTTTATATAAGATTCAATTTCGTATTTATAGTTCGATGGAAACTTTCTTCTTTCAACAATTTTGACAAACCGCAAATTATTCTCCATCTTTAACAATTCTAATACAATAGCTTTACTTACCTTAGGACAATCAGCTATTCTAAAAAGAGACAAGTGTTTTAAAGGATTCACATGATGTAATATATTAAAGAAAACATTAGGATCGATGATTAAATTACACATTGTCAATTCTTCCAACTCCAAACAATTTTGAAGTAAAAATTTCAACCTAGAATCTGGACTTGGAACTAATGTTTCAGTCCTATATAATAAAAGCTTTTGCAATTTCCTAAATGGTATTACCCAATCTTTTCTCTCGAAATTGACAATTGGCTGATAGGTAACAGTATATAACTCCAACACTTTTAAATTAGGGCAAGTGTATCCTATCAACTTTAAATCAACATTAACTAACTGTAACTCAAGACTCGTCACATTTGACCCAACATCGAGCAAAGGTGATACGAAAAATTCTTCAACCCAGGAGTAAATCTTCAAAGGGGGAATTTTGTCACATTTTTTAAGTTCAATAACGTCATTTGATAAATTCTTGCCAATCCATATATGCAGATTTGATAAATGTGGGCAACATTTGGTTAGAAAATTTAAAAATCCCGTTGGGAAATTTCTCATGTCAATTTCAGATAGTTCGCACAGTTGAAATGTTGGCAATTCGTGTGACCCGTTCAAATCTTGAAACAATATTTTAAATGCTTCGATCGCACGATTAAAAACTCTCAACTGTTTTAAATTTTTTAAAGCTACCAAGCATCCTTTAGCAGTCACTTTGCTGTCTTCTACATCTAAATATTTAATATTAGAACCACGTGACTTGGAATTGCACAAACGGTTGATACCATCATCCGTTACATGTACGAACATCAAAGTTAAACGTTGAAGATTTGGACAGTTGTCACCTATGGCTTCTAAAATGTCATTATTCACATTCCCACATTTTAATGTTAAATCAATTATATTGGGAAATGAGAGGACCAAATTGAGAATTTCTTGATGCGACAAACTTCCTTCACAGCAGAATCGTGTCAGGTTCTATTAAAAATATAAAAATATGAATATACACTCAAATGTGTAAAATCACTTTGATTTGTACGTTAAAACGTTTTGGAATTGAGTTTAACACGTATTCAATGTGAACTCGTTTCATGTTGCAGAATGAAAGACTCAGACGTGTCACGTTTTTCGTGATCATTTGGGCTTTTTGGCTAGTAGATAGACAAACCTCTTTCGTCCAAGGATACACAGACTCGTTTTTGGAAGGGAATTCGATCAGTTCTTCCAAAAGTGTTGTAGCTATATATAAAATAATGTTTTCAGTTTAATTAATTTAGTTAAAATATTGAGTTATACTTACGGAGACTGTGTATTTCCTTTGGTGGGTACTTGTCTATGTTTTTGATTATCGTTTGAATACAAAGTTGTTGTAATTCTTCTACTGGTTTTCTTAAAGGCATTCTAAAAAGTAATGTAAGACATAAGTATTAGTTGAAATTGTATGATTTGGCAGTTTAGCTTCTGTACCTTGTGAATTGAGACAGATCTAGAAAAAACGTGGTCTTTTTCAAACTCCTTGTTCAAACGTGTTGTTGTTGATAAAACAAGGATCAGGTCAGGGTCATGTGACCCGTCACGTGTTGGGTGAGGGGTTAGAGGTCACGTGCTGGGTTGGGTACATGTAAAACCTGGAAGCTAATTCCCCATGTCGGTGGAATAATCGTTTCCATCGTGTAACCCACACACTACTTATCCTGTGTTGGTTTTTGGACAATATTAGTCTTGGGTTTTGATAGGGGTTGTCCAATTTTTATCATTGCACCAATGCTTAATTTGATTTGATTACAGAGTGAGTGAATAAATATTGGGCTTTCATTGAACATTTTAGAATATATGTGACTAGTGCTTTATAAATGTGTAGAATGTATGAGATGATGTGTAAATTTGAATTGAGAATAATTTCATGGGTAAGCTCTAAATAGTTTAATCTAATAATGTAAGCAAAGATGGAATAGAAAGAAAAGAATGAATAACCATACAGCTCTTGATAGAACTCACCAGTTGTTTTGTTTAATGTGTTGGGCACTACAAAAAACTTGAATGGGAATTTCAATTGTTTATTAAGCACTTGCTATCATTAAAGCTTACTGTTGAATGCATGTTGCATGGGTTTTCAGCCGATATTGTAAATTAGATGGAAGGTTTCGATTCGGAAAATGAAACCACTTGATCTTAATGAAATAATATAAATTTAGTATAGAGTAATGTGTGCAGACATAGAAGCAGAATATTGATTATACAGACGATATAAGAACGCTCACTTCTGTACTAGAGAGTTGACACAAAAGGTCGGGCAATGACTGGAATGACAAATTCGAATTAGCCAATCACAGCACAGCTAAGTAAATCGCCATATT
>JAQGAS010000775.1:0-34123 GCA_034686365.1 Pachymerium ferrugineum | reverse complement strand
AACGAAGCCGATCAAGCCTGTTCTCTCGTCAACATCCGAGCATGCGCGACCTTTGCCTTATGACCTGTATGGTTGTTCCAGCCCTATAGTGACGTAAATGAGAGGTTATGACGCATGCGTACACTAACGTGGGCTTCCAGCTTAGATATTGCGACCCAGCTTCGAACAGGCGAAGTTGGGATTTACGTTCTCTTTGCGCATGCGTTAATTCCGAAGCAAAACATTACTGGAAATTGTAAAATCTCGATCGTAAACTAACTTACTAGAAAATGAAAATTTAAACCAATCAAGACGCAGATGGAGTTTAAAATATCTCACTGCCTATCAAAATGAATTGAATAAACTTATCATTTATTATTTTTTTCAGTTTATTCTTTCATTATTTACTTCTGATATATGTGAATATTTACGTTTTTTTACGATTTTGTATTTTTACAGGTTAGGTTGTCATATTAATATTTTCAATTTTTGTCGCTAGAGGGGAGCACCTTGCAGGCCTTATTCTATATGAATATTTATTAAATACTTGAGAGCAGGGTAATGTCTATTCAAGTTATTATATTTATTTAGAAGATGTGTGTTGGATCGTCTAAGTGACTAATGTATAATTTCATTAACTTCATTAGGGACTGCGGACCTCTAATAAAAATTTCTAAAATAAATTAACATTTGTTTTATAAAAAGAAAAAAAACTATTTTTAGAATGTTCAGGTGACGGAAAAAGTACTTAACACCAAACCTTTAACACGTTATGTCAAGAAATCTGAGCGCTTTTATCAGGACAAGCAAATATGACACAAAAATGTTAAAAAAAACCTTGAATAACAGTATATAAACGAAGAAACCTTTCTCAAAAAGAAAACACTCAGTCATGGTGAAAATTCATTTATTCATTGCACTTTGTTTCTTTTATATTTTCACTGCACAATCGACTTCGGCCGAAGGAAAAATGCAGAAAAGGCAGATGCCATTCCCGTTTCTATTTCCCACACCTGCACCCGCAAAGAGAGCCACAAGTGAATACATGAGCATGATAAATAAACTCCGATTTGGTAAATGAAGAAACATACCGAGAAAAACGTAGGAAAAACCCACACTGAAACAAAAAAAATCAGTCTTCACTGCTATTTGTTCACTGGTGATACGATGACGTCAAAACTCGTGACGCAATTTGTCTTTGTGGGTGTGACGTTCATTTCCTGTAGTTCCATTTTAAACATGAATTCGCCTTATCAAACTCCGCTGACCATTACTCAGGTAATTAAACATTTAATAATTATTTATTGTGACTATATTTACTTTTTTTTATTTTTCTTAGGCACAACCACAACCAATGAAATGCAAAACTCTACTCACTTGTGGTAACATTTAATAAATTTGTTTTATACTGGGCCTTTCAATTTAGTCTCTATTTTTATTTACTCAGGTGGCATATTAATCGCCATGAATGGCTTCCTACTTTTTTTCTCCATAATATTTTTGATCATGTTCGTATTTGACGCGACACCACTGATCGGCATCGCTAACGCAATATTCCACATCATACTCGGCTCTTTCGCTATAGTCGGCGGTGGAAATACTCAACGACGAGGCTTCATAACCTCCAGTCTTGTAATGTCAATAGTTGGTGTTATTCTTTTTGCTCTCCCTGTCTTTATCTGTAGCATAATCTCTTGGATAATTCTATCTGACGTCTGCAGAAAACAAAGCTGCGACGTACAGTATGGGGATATTTTCTGTGACACCTGTTCTCGTTTAATTGATTTCTATTTCCTACCGTTTGTTATTGTATCATTTTTAACAATTGTTGTCAATATTGTCATGTCTAGTATTAGTTGTAGTCGTGTGTGCAGTTGTTGTTGTTGTTACACACCGGATGAAAATAATTTGGGTTTTATTGTGACTCAACCACAACCTCAATTTGGTTATCCAGTGCAATTTCAATATGCACCGCAATATCAACCACCACCACCAGAGTACTCACCTCAGCAACACTATGGGCTGAGCAGTGAACCCAAAATGGATGACCAGGCACCCATATTACAGGCAGAAAATTATTAAAATTTTATTTCATTGTAAATTTATTTTTGTAAATAAAACTTGCCCGAATGTGCAAAGATCAATATTGAAAACTGTGTCTTTATTGCTATATGTTCACTCGTGATTGACTCGCGATAAGATTACATCAAAATTCATGACGCATTTCCTGTTGTTGCATTAAACAGAAACTTTTCTCACCATGAATTCGTCGTATCAAACTCCGTTGACTCAGGTGATTTAATATTGTAACGACGTTTCATCAATTAATAATTAATTAGTGTTAATTTTATTTTTCATATAGGCACAACCAATGAAGTGCAAAAGTCTACTCACCTGTGGTAATGTTTTATAAAATTATTTTATACTGGACATTTCATTTAGTTTCAATTTTATTTAATCAGGTGGCTTATTAATCGCTTTAAATGGCTTCCTAGTTTTTTTCTCTATAATATTTATGGTGATATTCCTGGTTGATGTGACTCCAATGATCGCCATCTTTAACGGAGTATTTCACATAATTCTTGGCTCTTTGGCTGTAGTCGGCGGTGGAAACACTCAACGACGAGGCTTCATCATTTCCAGTCTTGTAATGTCAATAGTGGGTGCTATTCTCTTCGCTCTCCCTGTCTTTATTTTTGCCATTCTCGAATGGGCAGTACTAGACAGTAGTTGTCGTAGACGAGACTGCAGCTTAGATGAATGGAGCACTTTGTGTTACGTTTGTAGTCGTTCGCTCGAATTGTATTACCTACCGTTTATTATCGTATCATTCTTGACTATTGTTATCAATATTGTCATGTCTAGTGTCAGTTGTGGTCGAGTGTGTAGTTGTTGTTGTTGTTACACACCGGATGAAAATAATTCGGGTTTTGTTGTGACTCAACCACAATTTGGTTACCCAGTGCAATTTCAATACGCACCACAGTATCAAACACAACCACCACCACCAGGGTACTCGCTTCAGCAGCAATATGGGGTGAATAGTCAACCCAAAATGATGACCAGCCACCCATCAGAAAATTATTAAAATATTGTAATTTTGTAGATTTTTCTAACTGACAATGAATGAAACTGTGATTTAATGTTGCAAACTTAAAACTCCTACCTAATTCTATTTTAACAGTATTAAAAGATCAATATTGAAAAGATTTGTCTCGAGTGCTTATTAAATAATGACGTAATTTACTCTGACTGCAGTTTTGGTCACGCATGAATGCAGTCAAATGTAAATGAGAATGAATGCTGTTTATCCATACCATTCATCCGCACCAACTGTTCAGGTATTTCAACTTTTTCTAATTATATCTCAAATCCTTAAATATTTTTTTGTTTTATTAATAGACAATTTCAACATGGCCAAACAATTTCAAGGGACTACTTATATGCGGTAAACGTATGAAACTTAATAAATTATAACGTTTGTATTAACATAATTTTTAATTTAAAGGTGGCATTTTAATCCCACTTAGTGGATTCTTAGTTTCCATTTCAATTATATTTGTAATAACATTCTACACCGATAGTTGCGCCGTTATCGGTATCATCTGTGGTATATACCATCTTGTAGTCGGATCTCTCGCAACTTATAGTGGAAGAAATACTATGAAACGTGAATTCCTAATATCAACTCTTGTAATGTCCATAATTGGTGCAGTTGTGTTTGCAATTCCTCATCTTATTTCTACCGCACTTGGATGGTCAACTCTGAGTTACATTTGTGAAAATCGTTACAAACAAGAAGAATCTGAGTTGAAGGTATTTTATCCTTTATGCGATCGACCATTCGTTGCTTACTTTTTACCTATGTTGTTTGCCAATATTTTCATTTTTCTTATTGACCTTGTGTTAGCTGCAGTTGGATTTTCTAGTTGTAAAAATGAATCACAAAATTCTTCTGTTGTCTTAACTCATCCAACTAATTCTTTTAAACCTATAACTTTCGTAAGTCCGAGTTAATATAAATCAGATGATGTCAGTACGATTGACTTTCTATATTTTTTGCTTCACTTTTAATGTCACATAAAAAAAAATTGGGGATAAACATTTGTGTCGCATAATTGGTCCAAGTATATTGATTGATACTAAAACCTACAATGTTTTAGTAATTTGTTGCAAACACGCAAAACTATCGATTTATTAACTTGAAAAAAATAGTTGAAACTTGTTTAGAAATTAGACTGACACATAAAAATTACGAAATAAGCACAAAGTTTTATTATTTGAAATGTATAAAAATAAGAGTTTTAAAAGTTGAAATTTTATATTTCATTTTTTTATTTTTGTGGATGGGCCTTTTGAACTTCCTTACTCGCTTAGTTTACTTATTACTTAGCAACAAATAGTACAACTAACACATATAAGTGACCCATATTCCCTTAGTGTGCCTTCATCTTTGCAGCTATAATGATCAACTCTGTGTATCCACAATATACTCAGGTAATATTACTAATATAGATATTTAAAACTAATATTAAAAAAATTCGTTGATAGCCAACATCGAGGCAATCCAACAGTCTTTTAGCAACAGGTATGTGCGTACTTGTCCTAAATCTTCTTTTACAATAAGAATTTTTTTTTTAAAGCAATTGCTATAGTGACTCTAGGCTGTGCCCTAATACTATTTATGATCATATATATGGCAACATTTGATATTTCCTTAGCTGCAATTTTTGGTTTTATTTGTGCTATTTATCATTCCATTCTCGGTTCACTCGCAATTGTCGCGAGCAGAAATTTAAATCGTAAATGTTTCGTTGTAACCAGTCTCGTAATGGGTATTATTGGTGTTGTATTGTTTGCATTACCACTTTTTATTGCCTACGTAATTCATACAATCAATTGGAACTCGTATTGCAATTTGAATGACTCTTATCGTTACAATTACTGTGATCGGCCATTTTTAGCTTATTTCTTACCCGTTGTAATTATTTCATTCGTAATGTCTATCGTTGATATTGTTGTATCTAGCATTTGTTGCGGTAGTGAATGTAAGGGATGTTGTTGTTATACCGAATACGGTGCACCTACCATGGGACAAGTATTTATGACTACTCAAGGAGGGCAAATTCAATATCCACCAACTGCACCTCAATACTCTAATGACCATAAACCATAATTGATTGACATTGTTTGAATAAATTGCTTTTAAGTTGTTTATAGTAGTAAGTGTGTTGTTATTGCTTAGCAACGCTAAATCGTTTATTATATACAAATACTTTATACACTCATTCCCACACACTGAACTGACAAACGGGTTTGCCACTTCACTTCGCCATGAATTCTATACATCCAAATTACAATAATCAGGTAAGTGTAAGCTAAATGTTTAAATAATATAAAAATTAATTTTGAATTTGATTTTGTTCGTTTGTAGCAACTACCTAGAAAATCAAACACTCTTTTTACCGTTGGTATACATATAAGAAATTTTAATATTATTCATCATGTCATTTCTTTTTATTTCTATTTGTTTTAGGAATTATATTAGTGTGCGTTAGCAGTTTGGTTTTATTAATTGCAACTATATTTATGGCTGTTTACGACCATTCGGCCGGCATAATTATGACATTTATCTCAGGCGGTTATCACATTGTTCTCGGTTCATTCTCCATAATTGCGGGTAGAAATTTAAACAAAAAATGTTTCGTTTTAACCAGTCTTGTCATGGGTATAATTGGAGTTGCTTTATTTGCTCTGCCATCTTTTATTGTCAATTTAAATGATATGGAGAGTTATGATAGAAATTGTGAGGGTAAAACTAATCAGTCTTATCGACTCTGTGATCATCCATTCACAGCTTTTTTGGTTTCTATTATAATATTTTGTGTTGTCATTGGAATTTTGGATGTTGCCGTATCGAGTCTTTGTTGTAGTAGTGAATGCGCGTGTTGTGGAGGAGCTGAAACTTCTAGTGGCCCACAAAGATTTATGCCCCAACCTACACCTAATGCATCTTCTAATGAACAAAAACCTCAGTAAACCGTTGTATAAATAATATTCTTTGTGACTTATTCGTTTATACGAATTAATATTTTTAATAAACCTTTGTGCTGTTTTTGTTACACTGGGCCTTTTCAACTTCCGTCATTTCATTTATTTTTATTAGTACACAAAACGAAACAAAAATCGATAAAGTGACCACATAACATCCTTTTAGTAAAGTTATTTTTGAAATTATGACGATATCGATTGTATATTTGCAGTATTCGAGTCACATTTTACAGGTAAGTTTACAATTTTTAGTAGATTTTTGCATTCTCTCTCTTCTTGTTCCAATACGTAAGAATTGAATGGAGGAGTTGGCAAAGTAAAATGGATCGAGTTGCAAAGGCAGTTGCAAATCTCTCGTTTTAGCCCATTGATGTTGAAATAAATAAAAAAAACTAATTTCAATGTTGGTATTTATACGATTTGATAAAACAGACTCGTCTTGTTGATTAGATAACGTCTTCTTTTGTTACAAACTTAATGGCCCATTTGAGCATCTCTTTGCTACTTATTTCTTCAACTTTTATTGATGAGAATTGCACGTGTTCAAAGTTGCGTTCCACCTGTGCCTTATCCATCACTCGTTTTGTTTCCAACAAGATGTGCAAATGAAATTTAGTAATGCAATGTTCGATCACTTGTACCGTATTTTTCTTTACAGACAAGAAATTTTTTGGTCCAAGGAATAATACTCTGCGCCACCTGGTCACGATTTAACTCACACTTGCAAAGGGTGATGAGAAAATCATGACCAGGTTCCAACGGATGTTTAATTTCCTCTAAAAAAATTCGTGGTTGAATTTTCCGAACAAGCAGTTCTTAATCCATAATTTTTTTTTGTTTTTCTCCCAAAAAAATTCTTTGTTGAATTTGATGAATAAGGAAAATATTAAGCGTGCACGCTTAATATTTTTCTTATTCCGTAAATTTAATGATCATTTTGTCTTGAAAAATAAAATTTACTTTCAAATACTTATTTTACTTAAATCTTAATTTACCTTTTTAGCTGCAGTAGGTGGAGTGGGAATCACTAATCTTCGTTTGTTTTCATTTCATTGACATAACCAATTAAATATTCGAAACTTTCCCTTTACTCAAACATAATTAATAATTGCGTTTTATAAAAAATTTATTTAATTTTTAATTCATGTATCTTTTGATTATAAAATTAAATCAAAATATTTCCGTGCGCTAACTAAAACCCGATATTGGCGCGTGTTTATCGATAGAGACAGATTTGATATGAGGAGGGGGAAGTTGAATTTGGTGGTTTTAGGGGAACGAGATGAGTCATCCAAGTCGCTTTACGCTTTCACTCACATGTTTTGATCCTATTTCATTACATTTGTCGCTAAGGTAAGATTGAATTTGCACAAAATGACAAAAAAAGGAAGAAATATTCGTTAAAAAAAAAGTTTATTTGGTCCCATCCCAGGTTGATTCTTTCTCTGTCTGCCTAAAACAAAAATAGAGACGAAACATTTCATTCATCTTGGCCGAGATAAGAAAGAACAAAACAAGAGCAAAAAAACCATAAACGACGTCTACATAGCATACAGCGACGGTAAAAAGAATTTTACAAATTACAAACTTTTTTTTATTTTTACAGAATTAACGGTTATTAAAAACAAAAATTTAATTCATTTTCTAATAAACAGTTCTTAGTTTCTTACTAATTGTCAATTAATTGAATAGATTTATAATTAATGTTTACCATTTATTATTCAACTTTGTTACAATTGAATTATTGAGTTATGAAAACCCACTAATTAATAAAGAGTTTACACGTTGACATTTTGTTTCAAGTTCATTTGCAATTCAATGTCATTTGATTCATTTTACATGATACGAAATCAAAAAAGTTTAGTACACGGTTTGCACTGCAGAGTGTGCTGACGGTTGTCAAATCTAAACATGGATGAAAAGATGTCCATCGTCTATGGATAAAATCAAGTTGCGGTACGTTCAAAGTATTTAAAGATTAACTCATACAAGGAAAATATCAAAGTAAATGCAATAATAAACTTTTTCTTCCACCTTTAAGTTAATCCGTAATTTCATTATCCACTCAAATTTGAATATAATCTCCTATTACGAAATTATGACGATATTGTTTTATTGGTAAGTTTTCCTTTTTATTTATTTCCTTCAACTTAGTCAAGTACATTTTCAGCTACCGTAGTTTCATTACCCGGCAACGACAGATTAATAACACAGTGACATTCAAGGTGCGTGAATGACCCATTTTCGTTTACTCATTTCGATTAATGCAGTCATATTCATTCCACGATGAATGCAGTGTATCCGCAGTATTCGAGTCAAATTTTACAGGTAAGTTAATTACTTGTATTTAAAAAAAAAAATCAAAAATTTTATAATTTTTATTATCCATTGCAGTCATCCATACAACTCACTAAAAAATCCAAGAGTATTATAACATTTGGTAAGTCCTTAAAGACAATCACGAGGTGTAAGAAGTCTAAAGACAATCACGATAATTGTAAGAAGTCAGTATTATAATTTTTAAAATGTACGTGCACAGCTTTAAAGTACAGCGTTAAATATTTTAAGGATGTTGTGCTATAAATTAAACACACTCACTAATATTACACTTGAGCGCAGTCTGGTGTTAACTTTTAAAATCTTTTTCAGGTCTAATCACCTTATTATTGAACGTCCTTCTACTGGTGTTTTCAACCCTTTATTTATTCTTATTTCGAATCGACGTCGCATCAGTTTTAGGAATATTATGCTCAGTTTTTCACTTTATTGTCGGTTTCTTCGCAATCTACGGTGGCCGTAACGTCAACAAACGCTGCTTCATCGTATCAACACTCGTAATGTCAATAGTGGGCGCAGTCATCTTCATAACTCCACTTTTTGTTATGGCTTTAGTCTACTGGGTTGATTGGATCGATGTTGATTCAGTTTGTAGGTTATACTCTTACGATGAAGAAAATGATGAATATGTATGCGATCGGCCGCCATTTTTAGCTTATTTTTTGCCGGTTCTTCTCATATCGTTCATTATTGGTGTCTTTGATATTGTTTTGTCCGTTGTTTCGTGCGGTAATTTGTGCAGTTGTTGTTACGCTCAGGATGATTGCTCTGGAGTTTTTATAAATCATCCTTACCCTGCTGGACTTTCCGGGCAGTTTTTTTTGACTAATCAAGACGTTTTACCTACCAGGCATCAAACACCTGCCACTGCACCGCGATTACCAAAATTAAACTGAATTTAAATGTTAACATTTATCTTATTTACTACATATTAAAATTATTATGTTATTTAACTTTGTTGAGAAATAAAAAGTATTTAAAATTTTACTTTATTTTGAAATTTTGAATGTGGCGCGGTTGGGTTAATACTAAGACGTAATTTCCGCCCAGCTGACGTTGAGGGTGGAGCCAAGGTCGGGCAGTTTGACTTTTATCGCACTAAAACACATCACTCTGCACACCTCTACGATTATCAATCATGGTTGCTGATCCTGCTTTTGAAAATGCCGGTAAAAAGAAAGGACTTGAAATATGGAGAATCGAAGTAAGGAAACATTCAATCACTTGAATCCGCAGTTTAAACAAAAATGTTAAAAAAAATTGCAGAAATTTGAAGCGGTGCCTTATGATCCTGCCAAGTATGGACTGTTTTATTCGGGTGATTCCTTCATCATTTTGAAAGTAAGCATAAAGTTATAAAAATAAAATTGTTTTTATTATAATACATATATTTTTCTTATAGACCGAAGAAGTTAACAATAGATTGGAATGGGAAATTCATTTCTGGCTTGGGGAAAACACGTCCCAAGTAAAAACTTTAAATTTATTTATTTATTTATTTTCGTTTACAAGATGAAAAAAAAAAAAAAAAAAAACTCCCCTATCGTATTACAAATTGTAAATACAATAGCTCACTGTGTGCAAACATATGACTCACATTTCCTGTCTCTCCCTTAAACAGCAAAAAAAAAACTTGCAGACAAAGGTTAACTTTATTTTACACTCGAGTTAACCTTAAGGAAGCAAAAAAATCATCTTAAAATTATCAAATCACTGACGTAATAAGGGTATAAATATACAGATAATCGCCACTAGAGTTCGCCGAATTAACTGTTGTTATAAGACTAAAAATACTTTTCAATTAATGGGCAACATTTCAAAAATGTAGACATTTTTTTTTCGGTTTAATGAAAAATTATGTGTGAATTAAACCGTGACAAGCAAACAAGTGGATGACTCATATTTTTAACTACTTTAAAACCTTGATGCAATTTATAAACCGTGAAAAATAATTGCAGGCCAATCTGATAATTTTAACTAATTTAGGATGAAGCTGGAACTGCCGCGATTAAATCAGTTGAACTTGACGATCAACTTGGAGGAGTTCCGGTTCAGCATCGGGAAGTGCAAGGACATGAAACCAAATTATTTTTATCCTATTTTAGAAATGGGATTAGGTAATTATATCAAATTTTATTATTAAATTTAAATATTAAATAAAATACGTTGTGTTTTAGATACTTGGATGGTGGAGTTGCATCTGGGTTTCATCACGTCGATCCAGATGCGGTTGATAAAAAATTATTACAAGTGAAGGGTAAACGCCGAGTTCGGGCGCGCCAGGTAATTAAATAAATGAAATAATATTTAATGAGGTTTAACTGATGGTTTTTTATTAATAGGTGCCTTTGAGCGTTGATTCAATGAATAAAGGAGATTGTTTCATTTTGGATGCTGGTCCTGTTGTTTATTTATGGGTTGGAGAGAAAAGTGGTCGTATGGAAAGGATTAAAGCCATCGCATTGGCTAATAGTGTTAGAGATCAAGATCATGGTGGCCGATCTCAAGTTGTTATTTTAGGTAATTTTTCTATTTTAGAAATTCAAAATTTAATTTTTTTTTGTTTACTATAGATGAGGCGAGTACTGCTGGTGAGCAAAGTAAATTTTTTGAAGAGTTGGGATCTGGCAGTCCGGAAAGTGTTAAAGACGCTGATCAAGTTGATGATGATGAGCAACATGAGAGAAAAGAACAGATCATGGTCTCTTTGCATAAGTATGTTGTTGTTGTTGTTTTTTTTATGTTGTTGCATTATAATTTCTAATTTTTGTTTTGTAGAATTTCAGATGAATCTGGAAAAGTAAAAGCGGAAAAAGTTGCAGACAGACCATTGAAACAGGAATATTTAAATTCTCAAGTAATTTGATATAAATTTGTTCGGTTTTTATTTGTTTATTTTAAGTCTTATTTGTTTTTTTATAGGATTGTTTTCTTTTAGATGCTGGATCTTCTGGTGTTTTTGTTTGGATTGGCAAACAAAGCAGCAAAAAAGAGAAATTGGAGTCTATGAAAATGGCCACAGTAAATTTAGATCTAGAATATACTAACTACCGGCACTTGATACTATCATAAATAGCGTCTAATATTAAACGATTACATGCTAAGAGATATGATATAAAATTGAAACTTAAAACTCCGTTAAAATTGGTTGTATTTTTTATTGTCAAATGTAGAGATATGTGGAAGATGTGGGCTACCCAAAATGGACATCCGTTGTTCGTGTTGTTGACGGTGGCGAACCACCGCTTTTTAAACAATATTTCTCACTCTGGAAAGAACCTGAAGAGCAGAGAGGACTGGGTAGAATATATACTAAAGAACAAATCGCTGGTATAAATCTAAATTAATATTTGAAAGGAAATTTAGAAATAATTGTTTTCTCTCTCAACGAAAAAAGCTTCACTTCCCGAAGCTGAATTTGATGTGCGCACTTTACACCGTGAAAAACGCCGTCTATTGGCTAAAAATTTGGGAAAAGCTTATGGATATTGTCCCGACGACGGCACTGGAAACACCGAAGTAAATTCATTTACATTTACTTTTAGCTAATTAAAAGATAAAAAAATTTTCATTCAAATTTTAGATTTGGAGAATTGAGAACTTTGAATTAGCCCCGATTGATCCATCAATTCACGGAATGTTTTTTGGTGGTGACAGTTACGTCATTAAATATACTTACCAAAAAGCAAACAGAGAAAGCTACATCATTTATTTCTGGCAGGTAATAGATAATGATTATACTTTGATTTTCAAAGAGAATTTATAAATGAAATTTTTTCTCAGGGATTGAATAGTACTCAAGACGAAAGGGCTGCATCAGCGATCTGGGCCGTCAAATTGGACAACGATTTGAATGGAAAAGCCGTTCAAATCCGAGTGGTGCAGAATTCAGAACCAAATCACTTTTTAAAAGTTTTTAAAGGACGAATGATTGTTTTTATGGTCACTCAATTCTCTAATAATTTTAGTTAATTCTTTACTAAAATGCTCTTTTATAAATTGTCTAAAGGGAGGTCACGCGAGTGGTTTTAAAAACCTGCACGACCACGACACGTATGATAAAGACGGAACTCAGTTATTCCAAATCCGTGGAACTACTACTGATGACGTCCGAGGTGTTCAAGTTCCTGAAAAAGCCGAATCTCTTAACTCAGATGACGTATTTTTATTAGAAACGCCTAATTCGAGTCTTTTATGGTTTGGAAAAGTAAAATTGATATCAACACCATTTATAAGGACACCATTTGTTGATTTTGAATGTTTTTTTTTTCTCTCTCAAGGGTTCCAGTGAAGATGAACGTGAAATGGGTAAATTTGCGAGTAAACTAATTTCTCCTGGCAAAGAACCAGTCATTTTGATGGAGGGTGATGAAACCGACGAATTCTGGACCGGTTTGGGTGGTAAAGGGGAATACAAACCCGGATTTGAAATCGTACGTTCAATATTTAACTTATATCAATTATTTGTAATGCATTTTGTTATTTTTTTAAGCCCGAAATTCCTTTACTTCCACCGCGTCTGTTTCAATGCTCCGACGTTTCAGGGAAATTTCGAGTTGAAGAAATTGTTCGTTTTCGCCAAGAGGATATGGATGGTGATGACGTAATGATTCTTGACAGCGGTGATGAAATTTACATTTGGATTGGAAGTGGTGCCAATGAAGAAGAAAAGAAAAATTCGCTCAAATTAGCAGAAGTGAGTCATTGAAAATGTTTTTTTTTTAAATGTTATATTTATTTATTGTTTATTTTGGTAAAATTAGGACTATGTGCGAACTGATCCGTCTGACCGTAATCTTGACAATGCCGTCATCATTAAAATAAATGAGGGAGAAGAACCGGCTAATTTTAAAGCTTTATTTAAATATTGGAATGATGAAATGTGGAATGTAAGAAAATGATTTTGAATTTGACGACAACAAACTGCGAATGGCTTCTTACGGTTTACGGACTTAATTCTGCCAGCTTTTAATTCGCTCATTTCTTTTATTAATTTTCTATTTTAATCTCTTCAAATTTATAAATGCCTTACAAATTCTTGTTTTATATTTTTTGTTATTAGAATTTGGAATCATATGAGGACGCTAAAAGAAAAGTGGAGGAAGCGAATGAGTTATGCGACAATTAGAAACAAATAATTTAAAAACAAATGCATAATACTTTTAATTACGAATTTTATTTGTAGAATTTAAAGATAAATTTTAATATATAAAAGATATTTTGAAAAATGTACTTAAATAAAGCGCAAGAAATAAAAAATGATTTTATATTCGAAATATAAATTGTTCAATTCGAGTAAAAACATTCAAAAAATATTTAAATATCCAATACAAACAATACAAGCGTATTAATTTAAATAAAAATCTTCCACCAGATGTCGCCCAAGTCTAGAAGAGCTCGGCATCCGATCGGAATGACCTCGTTGACTGGTCAGGACGACACATCAAACGAATCATAGTGACTTTATTTCATGTCAAAAATTCACTGCAATTAATAGCTATCCCAGTTACCAAACCGCAACATTGGTTACTGCAAGCGTTGGTAAGTAAACCCGCACAAGTAACAATAACGTTTTACCGCGTTAGAACGTGTAAAAATTTCTCGTACAAACTGCGGTTTGAAGCTGCTATTTTTGAACTAAGTGGCAGCCATATTAGACTTTGTCCCTTTTAACGTCACTCACACGCTTAAACGAAATATTTCAATTTAAAATTACTATTTCTACCTCGTTGCTATCTAATCAGCGAATAATATCAGGTTAGAACTTTTTTAACGAACGATAAAAATATTTTAACACTTTTTTCCGACATTTTTATAATGATAAAAGAATTGTAACTTATAGCGTTCAATTTTTAAGCAAACTGAATAATTTTTAATGCTTTTTACAGTTTCTTCTAGGTGTTAGAGGCTCAATGCGCCATAAGCGTCGAGTAGAGAGGATATAAATAAAAAATTGCAAACAATTTGTTTGAATTTTGAAGGAGAAATTTTTTTTCTTTATTTTGACTATAAAAATGGCCGACGCTACGGTTTTAACTCTAAATTCGACAAACAACCACAGTGCAAGTCCGGTTAAAAGTGTGTTGAATAATAGTATCAGCATAAATAACAAGACGAACAGTATGAATAAACAGTAAGTTTTTTTATTTTAATACTATTTAAATTCGAATGAAAATATTTGTGAAATTAGGGATATGGTAATCGACGATGCTGGTTGGAAATCAAGTTTAGCGATTCCTCCAAAGGATCGCAGAAAGAAAACTACAGTAAGTATTATTTATTGTAAATCAACATTTAAAGAGGTTTTTATTGAAATTTGTTATTTTTAGGATGTTACAGACACGAAAGGAAATGAATTCGAAGATTTCTGTTTAAAACGAGAATTATTAATGGGAATATTCGAGAAAGGATGGGAGAAACCGTCCCCAATACAAGAAGCGAGTATTCCAGTTGCTCTCACAGGACGTGACATATTGGCCAGAGCAAAGAATGGCACTGGAAAAACAGGCGCCTACATTATTCCCATTTTAGAAAGGACTGACGTATCGATGCAGGAAATTCAAGGTTTTTTTATTAAATATGAAATTAAATTAAAAAGTATAAATAATAAATTTATCATTTAGCACTTGTAATTGTGCCCACAAGAGAATTGGCGCTGCAAACTAGTCAGATATGCATTGAACTAGCTAAACATTTGGGAATTAAAGTGATGGTGACAACTGGTGGAACCAATTTAAGAGATGATATTTTGCGAATTTACGAAAAAGGTTCAAAAAAAAAAACCCTGTTAATATATAATTTGAAAAATTTGTAACTTGTTTTGTTTTTTCTAGTTCATGTAATTATTGCTACTCCAGGACGAATTTTGGATTTGATGGAGAAGAAAGTTACACCACTAGCTAATTGCAAAATTCTTGTTTTGGATGAAGCTGACAAATTGTTGTCTCAAGATTTCAAAGGGATGCTCGATCGACTTATTAGCTTTTTGCCCAAGGATAGACAAATTCTTCTATACTCAGCTACGTTTCCTCTAACTGTGGAACAATTCATGGTCAAAGATATTTAAAAGTAACAATTGAATCAACCTAATATTGATTTATTATTACTTTAGAAAAAGCATTTGAAGAACCCTTACGAAATCAATTTGATGGATGAATTGACACTTAAAGGCGTGACACAATATTATGCCTTCGTTCAAGAGAGGCAAAAAGTTCACTGCCTAAATACATTATTCTCCAAAGTAATTTTTAACCTTAAAATTTAATCAGTTCAATCTAAGTTGAATATTTAAAATTCTTTGCAGTTACAAATTAATCAATCCATTATTTTCTGCAACTCCACTCAACGTGTGGAATTATTGGCAAAGAAAATTGTTGACCTTGGCTACTCTTGCTATTACATCCATGCGAAAATGCAACAAACTCACAGGAACAGGGTGTTCCATGACTTCCGTGCTGGACAGTGCAGAAATTTAGTTTGCTCAGGTGAAATATTTTATTATATAATCTCACAATGCTTACTCTTATTTATTTCAGATTTGTTCACCCGAGGTATCGACATTCAAGCCGTAAATGTCGTCATAAATTTTGATTTCCCTAAAATGGCCGAAACATATTTGCATCGCATTGGCCGTAGTGGACGATTTGGCCATTTGGGTATCGCCATTAATCTCATCACGTATGATGATCGTTTTGCACTTCATCGGATCGAACAGGAACTTGGCACGGAAATTAAACCCATTCCTAAGGTTGTCGTCTACAAATTGTCAATTAATATTTGTTTTATATCTTAATATTTGTTGTAGGTTATTGACAAGGCATTATACGTTGCAGAATATCATCAGGAAGATGATGAAGCTAACATTAGCAAATAATTTATCTTTATCATGTTCATTCCACTCATTTTCATACTTTGACGTAATTGAAACACGAGCTTTGCAGGACGGTTGAGTTTAAGTAAAGAAAAGAAAAAATACTTTGAAACATAGTTTAATCTTTGAAAGATTTTTTTTTTACGCAAGAGACAGCAAGTTGCTGCTTGCGAAGGGAACGTGAATTTCTTTTTAAAAAAATAACAAATTTCTATTTGCAGTCCCTCCTTCAAAGCTCTTGTTAAAATGTGATCAAAAGTTTTTTTGATCACCTCAACATACTGTAAATAGAGATGTTTTCAACTGGAATTTTATAAATTCAGTTGAGTTGCGTAGATTTGCTAGACAATTTTCGTAGGTTGTAATAGGGTAATTATTTGTCTATGAGTTTACCACGTAAGAAAAACAAAAGAATTTAAGTTTATATATACAAAGTGATGCCTTTTATTTACTTTTAAGATGAAGAAAACAAATTTTCTGTTGCCATTTCAGTGTTTGAAAGATTTAAAAAAAAAATGTACAAAAGTATTAAGAAATTTGCGTACAATCGGGCATCTTTTTCGTGGTAAATTCATTTTGTAGTTTTGTAAATCTATTTTTGAAACTTAAAAAAAGATTTAAAAAACGTCCATACTGGACTGAAACTGATGCAGAATGCAAGTTTATACGATTTATTGTTTGTGACAAGTACAAAAGGGTTTCTAACATTGATACAACTAAAGCAATGGAATGTCACACCCTTTTCAGGTCAAAGGATTTTTAAGTAATTTAACAATTTTGTATTCTGCATCGGATTTTTTTGTTTTGTATAACTTGACTGTATATAGTGTACAGAAATCAAAAATGGCCCAAGTTAAGAAGTGGATTTTTTTTTTTGAAGCTCAAAAAAGTGAATACAAAATACGTCTTCGAATTGTAGAGATAGGACTCTTTGATTTAAAATGTGCAGAATAATGGACTTCAATTTTTATTGGAGAAAATATGAAAGTGCACAAGACGGATAACCAGTGACAAACTGAAATTGTGTACAGCAATTTCCTAAAGGACCACTTCTATGAGTTTATTATTTACATGAAAGTTAAAAAAGAAAAAAACAAGAATAAGGACCAATTTTTATTTTTGTTTTTAATATTTTATTTTTTGTCAAGTGTTATATCTTTAGTTTGTGTTAAAAGTGACGTTCCATTGCTTTAAAGCTAATTAATTCCTGAGGGTGGAATTTGTTGGTTTATATTTTATTTTCATTTTGAATTGGATTAGAAAAATTGGCTAACTGAAAGTACAAAATTTTATGAATCGTTAAAATTAATTTTCTTTTTGTTTTCAATTTAATCCAGGTTGAATAGTCTAAATTCTTTGAGTAAAAACATTGGTTGTTAATTGTAGAAAACCCTCCAACCTGGATTAAATAACTTAAAATTGTGTAAGGAACACCCTGAATTCGGTTTTTTTATATTTTACAAATGTCGGGTGTTAGCTGTGTGAAATGAAAGTTTTTATAGTTTCTTCAATTTAAAGGGGATGGATGACGAAGTATGTTAAAAAAAAATACTGGAGATTATATTTTTCAAAATTGTTACATTTCATTTAAAAAAAAAATTTTCTTTTTTTTTTAAGAGGAAAGTGCTTTATAAATCAGTACATAAAAATAAAATAAAATTGGCGAATATTTAAAAAAATTATTTTCATACGGAAAATTTTTTTTACTACAGATTTGACCTTTTTTTCTGTAAATCGGGAAAATAAATAATTTGATTTAATGTGTCTTTTTAATTTATACAAATAAAATCAAGAACTTAATACTCAATTCCAACTGCATTGGACGGTTTCTTAATACAAATGTTTGCCACCAGATGGCAATCCGATCGAGATGTCATGGTTGACGAAGAGCTACGCTCCGAGAAGCTGAGGTTTCCTTTACTTGACAGCGTGAGTATCTCACATTTTTTCAACTCCAACGGTTTCATTTACACGTTAAAGACGATATTCACTACACCCGAATTACCCAAAATCATCAAAACAAGAAACATCAACTATCAAAAACCTCGAAAAAATCAACAAAGTGAAAAAGAAAAAATACGACACTTGTTTATTTTTCTAATCTTGAAAAATGCACAATAATTTCAAAAAAAAAATAACTTACTTAATAAACACTGCATTCCAAACTCTTACATAACACCTAAACCTGATTTTAATTATTAAAAAAAAAAAAACAAGTTATAAAAAATACATTGCAACACGACTTTTTATGATTTATATAAAATTTATGCAAATATTTTTTTTAATTTCCAGATTCTTCCTAAATGAATTTCCGATCATGGCATCAGTTAGTTTAATAAACAACCATTTGGATCATCCGTTGAAGCAGATTCAAGTAATTTTTCTTAAAATTCTATAACTGTAAATGCAGAAATTATCTTATTAAGTTTGAATGAATAGCAGACAGAGGGCGCGTAATAAATGAAATTATTCTATTAAGTTAGCAATTGAAAGTTCCTACTCTCTCCCCTTTTATAAAAATGCCACATCTGGTGTTGCACACCCAAACCAGTCTTGAAAGACTTAAGGTCAATTTCTCAAATGGATTTTTGTTTACGTTAAAAACTGGAGAGAGTAATATAATCGTTGATTATATGAGATATTTTTATTTTGAAGGCGGAAGATTTGGAAGTGATAGAAGCAGGAAAATCGCTCAAGGTTCATACTGACAAACCTCATCTGGTCAGCCTTGGAGGGGGTCGTTTAAGCACTGCTGTCACACTTTTTCCTATTCCAGAAGGTATAGAATACAAAATTAAGAAAAATGTAAATCTAATTTGCAGCCTTGGATTTTATTAAAGTTGAGTTGTTTCTTTTTATAACAGGGCGAACATATGTGGGCACTGAAGATGCACCCACTGCACAGGATGTGGTTATTCAAGGAACTGGAGTGGAAGCTGAGCATTGTTTTATAGAAAATATCAATGGCAGTGTAACGATTCATCCTATAGCTGAACAGATAACGGTCGATGGGTTAAAGATTACAAAGCCGTCAAGATTAGTGCAAGGTTAAATGAGATAAAAATAACTGTGAATGAATGAATTGAACATATTTTTTTGTCATGTAGGAAGTATGATTTGTGTTGGCAGATCGACATATTTCCGTTTTAATCATCCGCAGGAAGCGCAAATGATGAAAAGTATTTTGCCTAATTCGAGAATTTCTGTTATGCCAATTAATTTCACACCTGGTAAGAAAAAAAAATTTGGAAAGAAATGATACCTTTTGGGTAATTAAAAATATTTTTATATCTAGATAATGTACCATCCACGAGTGATAAATCTCCGATAGAGAGCGAAGAATTCATGAGAAAAGTTTCAATGTTTGAATATCTCGCTCATAACATCAATGCAAACACACCAGAACATTGGCGTCCCCAATCGACCTCACCATTAACTAATGTCTACCGCCATGAAGAGACGAGCAAAAAAACACAAAGTTTTCCAAAATCACCACCCCCTGTCGCTCCAAAACCAATTTGCTCGATGGGACCAAAAGTGATTTCCCTTAAAAAATTAGATCCGCAAATTTCCCCTAAAGTTTTCGTTCCTACTACATCGTTGTCAAATGTTGATAAAATCAGTTTAAGACGTAGAAATAGTTTGGAAGAACTTGAAGAATGCGAGCAGCACCATCAAAAGGTTTTACTATTAAAATAATGATTTATTATAATGTAATATATGTGATATATTGTTTGTTTAGGTGGTTGAAGAAAGAATCCGAGAACAAGAATTGGAGAAACAAGAACAACTACGTTTAGAAGAAATTTTAAACATCTGCGCTGAATATGAACGTCAAAGTGAACGGGAGAAAATGAATCACACAGAAGAGACGAAAAGTGAAGTGGCATCAAATTTTTGCAAATCACCTGTTCCATCTCCAGTGTCACCAACTCTACACGTCAGCAGGTGAACATTGGTCATTTGATTCTCTACTGATAAGATTTCATATTACTCATTCTCTTTTAGAATCAAAACGAACGGATCTTTACCCAGAGACAGATCCAAATCTCCAGCTGTTGATACTAACGGTTTAATTCTACGCAAACCGGTCAAATCCACTTCATCCGAGGACGAATTAACCCGAATTTTTAATTTCGATTCATCCACGGGTGTCGCTAGTCCGTCTGATAGTTCGAGCAGTAGCGAAAAAAAGTCCAAAGTTTATTCCACATATCCTCAGTCTCCCAGGACCAGGATTAAGACAGTCGTCAATAAGGAGAAAACGGTTGAGAAATTTTCCGGCATTTCACACGACCAATTTTTTGGTGTCATTGCTAATAAGGCTGCTATTGAAGCTGATGACGTTTTTGAACCTCAACACAGATATAAGAAAACAAATGAGTTTAAAATGTCAACGAAATTAATTCAAGAAGTAAATTTTTTGTGTTTTAAACATTTTCTAAATAAAAACTTTTTTTTTCTTTTTTTTCTTTAGGAAACTGCTCTTTTAAGACAACAAAAAAATGCTGTTATTCGTCAAATGACAAGTTTGAGGCATCAACATTTAGATCTGGATAACCAAGAAGATGATGTTATTAGCGAAGTTGAATTTTATATAAATTTTTTAAATTGAAATTTAATTTGAATTTTCTTTTACAGCTTGAAATTGAATACGCGTTATTAGAAGGAGAGAGCCAGAATTTAATGGAAAAGAATAGAAATGAAGATGAAGTTTATACGAGTTTAAAACAGAGAGAATGTCAAGTGACTCGGGAGATGGAATTTGCAAGAGAGAATGAACATCGTAATATCAATTCGGCTCGAATCCGGCTTCAGGACATGGAGAATGTTTTAAAGAGTTTAGAATGTAATTTAGATGGCCAACCAGAAGGTAGTCCTGAAAGGGAGCAGTTATTAAACCAAATTAAAGTAAAAAACAAAAAATATTTCAAGTAAATGAGAATTAATTAATTAACAATTTTATTTGAAATAGCATCAACACGAAGTTGTTGAAACTGAAAGAAAATTGTTCGAGGATTTGGAATTTCAGCAATTGGAACACGATGCACATCGGGAAGAAGAAAGAGAACAAATTATTCACGAGTTAATGCAATTGGAACAACAGATTAAAAAACGAAGAGTAAAGAAAAAATAATAATTTGCAATTCATTAATTAAAAATGTAAATTTTTATTTAGATTGAGATTCATGAAATTGAAATACAGAAAGAGGAAGTTGCCAATCAGGTTAAACAAGAGAGGCAAATGGCAGCGAGTGAACGGCAAAAAATTTCTAATTTACTTAAAATGGTTAATTTCTTCTCTCTTTTTTTTTAGAGTGAAACAATTTTTATAATTTTACTTTTAATTCCAGGAACGAGATAAACTGGCCACAATCGATACGAAATTAAAGGCACTGACAGCCCTTGATAATTCCACTGACCCAGATTCCGATCAAAGTTCGCAATCTTCCGATGAAGGAGAAGTTGATATTGAATGTAAAACGCCAACATTGATGTCACATGAAAGGAAAAATTTCGTTACACAAAACGGAGCAAAAAATTCACAAAAAAGAAGCGGATTTGTTTTCGAAGAGGAAATTGTCCAAGCAGGAAATACAAATAGCTTCAGTAGTTTTGATTCTGGAACTTCGAGTGGGGCGAGCAGTGAAGCTCCGTCAGACAGGTTAATACAAATTTTGATAACTAAATTGTGGGTTTCGTAGTAAAACATTTTCTACTCTAGTATAAGCAGTGAAGAATTATTGGAAAAACATTTCATCGATGACGAATCTCAATTAGCAGCTTTATGGGAAAAAGTAAAATGACAATATTCATAATTCAAATGAAATTTATGAACAATTCTATTCATGTACAGATGCACCAAAATGACGTCATACAAAATCCATCTCTTAACGATTGCGCAGCCCTATGTACAACGGAGCAAAGAAATGACATTAAACATAGAGAAAACATTTCATATCAAGTATAAAAACATAAATGATTAATTAATAGGAGTTAACTAATTAGATTTGACAATTCAGCAAAGACCTTTGACCAGATATTTACCAGTACGTAATGGAGATTTCAATTTAAAACAACACATAGAATCAGCTGGTCATCAACTAGAAATGTGCGCGCATGTGCATGTATCCCGAACAGCGTGTCGTGGATTTTTATACAAACTCGGAACGAAATTTCGTACATGGAACAAACGTTGGTTCGTATTTGACAGGAATCAACACACGTTATTCTATTACTCCGATAAAAGTGAGTCATCACTACGCGGATGTATTTATTTTCAAGTAAGAACAACTTTTATTTTTTTATTAAGAAATTTTAATACGATATTAAAATTATATTTTTATATTTTTAAAGCGTATTTTAGAAGTGTACGTTGATCACCTTCATTCAGTACGTAGTCCCAATCCAAAATTAACATTTTGCGTGAAAACTTTGGACCGTCCATTTTATTTGGTGGCTCCAAGTGCAGAGGCAATGAGAATATGGATTGACGTAATTTTTACTGGAGCTGAAGGTTATCAAGAGTTTCAAATTGAAACTTAACAAGTTGTTGACTTATAAAATATACAAGATAAAGAGAAGTAAAATAAATATTTTATTTTATTTACTTCTAATACAACGTGTTGCTTACAGAATTATATAAAAAGATTTTATATATTAAAAAAAAATAGCAAACTTGTTACAAGAAGAAGGTGCCTTGGTCGATTTACAGGGAAAATATTTTTATTTTATATATGTAAAAGAATTGATAATTATTATACAAAGAAATGCGCAGTTTTTCCATAAGTGCCAAAATGAGTTGTTTTCTTCTTCTTTCTTTTAAATTCCATTTTGCTTGTAATGTTATTTTTAATCAAGTTTAGTGTTGCAAACACAGTAGTTAAGTTATGTTTATTGTAAGGAATGTTTTACAAATAAATACATTGCTACATATTTAATACTTAGATTGAATCGGAAATTCAATTTAAGATTTTTTTAAAAGGAAATTGAATTACGACCTTTCTTTGGCTAATCTTTTCTAAGTGATATAATATATCATTCTGATAGCGAGCTAGGATGAAAACTATTTTTTCCTCGTTTTGCATCAATAGTTTATGCCTAATGTAAGTGCAAATTGAAACTTTGGAGAATTAAATATTACTAATGAAGTGTATAGTTTCTTTTATAGATGCAACGCATATCTTGGAACGAAATCGCGACTTGTAAAAGAGCAGGAAATTGTTGAAAATATCACGAATGGACTTTACAATCGAGTGATTCGGCCAATTTCTAGTGACGATGGACCAGTCAATGTTGAAATAAACATTTTTGTAACAAGAATTAGTAACATCGATTATCATGATATGGTTGAAAATGTTATTACTAAATACTCGCGGATAATCGACATTGAAATTTTTTGTTTTTCTAGACTTTTGATTTGCAACTAACATTACGACAACGGTGGACAGATGACAGACTCCAATTCGATGATGATGGCGGTGCAATCAAATACGTCACATTAAATGATGTCTCCAAAATATGGACTCCAGTGATTTATTTTCCTAATGAAATGCCAAAAACTACATACGCAAATACACTCGTTAGAATTCATCCAATGGGAGACGTGATGTTAAGTAAAAAGTAAGAGTTATCAATTATTGAACTGTGAAAAAGAAAAAAAAGTATTTTTCTACGTAGAATTTTCATTCGTTTATCGTGCTTTATGAATTTGAAAAAGTTTCCAATGGACAGCCAAAAATGTTTTGTTTTGATGTCAAGCTGTAAGTTTAAATGTTATATTTATCTTTTTAAATTGAATTGTATTTTTAGATGGCTTTATGTCTGATGACATCATTTTCAATTGGAAAGAGCATGATCCTGTACAAGTCATAAAAAATTTACATATGAAAGAGTTTATATTTGAAGAGTTTGAAACGTTAAATTTTACAAGTAAAACAAACACTGGTAAGCATATATAGATAAAACACAAATTTATATCGGATTGTGACCAGTAAATGTTTTCTAGGTGAATTTAGTGTTCTTAAACTTAACTTTGGGTTTAAAAGGGAATTCAATCCTTACATAGTATCACTTTACATACCGAGTGTTATGATGGTTCTTTTGGCATGGCTTTCATTTTGGTTGCCACTAAAAGCTATGGTTTTTAGAGTTGCCTTAACAGTTGGAACACTTTTGGTTTTTACTTGCCTAGTTGCATTTTTCAACAGTTCAGTACCCCATACATCATACACCAAAGTAATAATACGACAAAAAAATGTGATTTTATTTGGAAAAGTTTAATTTTGTAAATCATATTGTAGGCTATTGATGTGTGGACAGGCGTTTGTCTCACTTTTGTATTTTGTGCTTTGATTGAATACGTGATTATTCAATACGTAAGTGATAAGCAAAAATCAATTTAATTTCAATATGGTGAAAGTAGTATTCATACTTTTTACAGAAAGGTGTTAATGATAATGGAGGGAATCAATCCAAGAAGTTACCAAGTGTTGATGTTGTCAGTCGAGTCGCTTACCCATCACTTTTTGCTATTTTTAATTTTGCTTATTGGTGTTATTACCTCTAAGTTATTCATTTGCTCAAACACTAATTAGCGAGTTGTATAAAACTGTAGATGTTAGGACAATATAATCTAAACGAGCAAAGTTGAGCATCATAAGGGTTGATGTATTTGTATTATTTTCTAGTGTAACTGCTTTATAATTTTATATTTTTTCGTGTTCGCCACTCGGATGATAATATCAAATTCTAAATTTGGTGGTAAATTACATTTTAATAACAAAACAAAATGAAAATAATGAAGTAATAAACGGTGCACCTGCAAAGAAAAAATTGCATTAATTGACAAGTGCAGGCAATTTTTGTGTAAATATAAATGAAATTGTAAATTTCGACTGTAGCTTAGATTCACCGTCACCATCAAAAATGAAGTTTTTTCCTGCTCTTATCCTATTCACCTTCAATTCTTGTGAGTTTTATATTTTTAAGCATTGCGATATTTTAACTCGGAACCTACATTTTACAGTAATGAAAAGCGATGACCAAGTTTGTGACGATTGTAACTCTGATGTGGATTCCCAGTTATCTCAACACGAATATTTTCTGAAAAGGTAATAAAAATCGTTTAATTAAAAATTATTAATTATAAAAATTATCTTTAACAGTCTCGGTTCAGTTGAAACGTCGTATGCCCCAAGAAGTTACTGCAAAGTAATAGCAATTTCCGGTTTTGACACTATTAAAAGAAGTGGTGACGCGTGCAAAACCAAAACAGATGATGGAACACCCGCAGAAACAATAGAAATAACTTTCGGACAAATGAATACAAGTTGCAGACTCACTAGTGTAGAAGATGTTGCGTAAGTCCACTTTATAACTTACTTGTACTAACACCGTACTAACACTTTGAAACTTTAATATAGGAAATCATTCGGTATTGACATACCTGATTTCCTCAAATCAATTTTGCTGGGTTCTTCTGCAGACGCAGAAAATTACATAAAATCTACACAAAATGACGTGAAAGTTTTGATCGATTTTTCTAGAGTTAGTGAAGATAATTTTACTATTAACAAATTTGATACTAGTTCAAATGGGTTATTTGATTTGCAATTGTGGTGTGAAGGTGAAAGTATTTTAGTTGAGTTTTGTTCATTTTTCACTGCTATTGATACCGTGAAAAAAGCTTTTGGTTTCTCTTTTAAAATCTTATTCGATCATTTGACTAATCCACACTTAAAGAACACTGCAATCACTGAAGTTTTGCATGTATTATGGTGTCCTAGAGAAACAGTATCTTTAGATTTTAATGATGACGATGATGAATAAAAATATTTTTGTGCTGTGATAAGCAATAACACATGTTGTGTTATATGTTGACGCATTTCCTACATAATAAACAGGACAGGATCATTGTGCCAACCTTGATTTATTTTTCCAAAATTATGTACATAGAATTGACAGGAAACGTAAATTCACATGGCTGTGAATGAGTATGGACTTAGTTGAAAAAGGGTTGCATATATTAATATTTGTTTGTTTTTTAAAATTTAATTCAGTCTTGGCTGCAGGTAAATTGAAAAATATTGAAAGGAATATTTGATTTTTAAAGATTTTTATTTAAGCAAATGGAAATGTAAATCAAGATTTTGACAAAAGTTTATCATTTATGAGAACTGTGATAAAAGGGTAAGAAATATTTGAGATAGAAATGATGGTGTAAATTTCATTTCCAACTTTATAATTGCAGACAAGAACCATTTGTGACAGGTGCCAAGGGAAATATCATTTACTGTAATTTTACTGGAGCATACACAATTTTTAGAAATGGTGACATCACTGCACTTAAGGTTAATGACAGTGTTAGTCAAATTTACTTAAATATTGGATGGAAACGAATAGTCATTTCTTGTCTAGTAAAAAACACGTAAATATAACGTTGAGAGTTAACAAAATTTATAGTTTGACGTCTTATCATATTGTCAAATTGCAGATTTCTTTTTATTAAAATTTCAACTGGAGTTGCAGTTGGAGTCATTGATGATTTAACTATTTATACGGAAGCTTTAGTTAATTATGATAATGATAATTTGACACGTGTGCAATCCGTTGACGTTGTTAATCGTGGCAAATTGGTTGTGAGGTAATAAATTACATAAAAAATGAGTTGAAAAATATTTTTTAAAGAAAATAATTTTTATAGTTATAGTAGTGAAGGATTTCTGGGAAAAGCGATTGAATATTTTGTCAAATTTTGGAAATCAATTATAACATTTGCAGTTCATTCTGTTATTATAGAAGCTATTGAAATATTGATTAAACAAACGCGTCATCATCTTGGTTTTATTGGTGGTCATGTAGATTAAAACTTGTCAAAATAAAACACTGTCAATTCAAACAAACTTATTTTATTATAACTTGAATAATTACTTGAAAATTTTTTCCCACGGTTTCTAAATCCAAGTCATAATTAATGACTTAAGGAAATCATATTACACGTGTCATATGTTTACCCATCCATCACTAATGACTGCCCAAAGAAACCTATATATGACGTGAAAAATCACAAACATCAAACTTTAAAAATGTTTCTACAATTTCTGGTAATATCAACAATCGTTTGTGGTAAGTCAAAAAGAATAGAGAGAAAATAAAACAAAAAAACAAAAATAATTTCTCCGCAGTTGGCTTTGCTGATCCTGTGTGCAAATCTTGTAAAGAAGCTGTCAATAATGTGTTCAGTATGGCAAGTAGTGTAATGGCTGGGTGAGTGAATGAATATATATATATGATAACCATTAATAAATGAAAACATTTATTAGTGTAGAACCTCTGGAATTAGATGATGTTCAAACTTGTAAAACTCTCGTTGTCACTGGATTGAGAACTATTGAAAGTAGAGGAACTCCTTGCATAAAACAAAACACACAAACTCATTTCACTCAACAACTAACAGTTGGCTTTTCACAATTGAACATTACGTGCAAATTAAAATCTCTTCAAGAAACTCTGTAAGTACTTGAGCAATTTTTAATGACAACATTTGTATTCATTTTGTTGTAAAGTTCAGCAGTAGGTGGAAAATTACCTTTTCCACTACCAAAATTACCATCAATTCCTTTCATGGGTAATTCAAAAAAATCACCCCAAAGAGATATTTTAGCAACGTGGAATGAAGCTGAAGTGGAATTAGTTATGGAATTGGATTTTGAAAATGATATGTATAATATTTCAAAAGCCAAAGTTAATGGTATGAAATTAGGAGCTTTGAAATTATGGTGTGAAGGTGATGGATTTATGATGAAATCTTGTCAATATATAACTAAACCAACAGCTATTAGGAATGTATTTGGTTTACTCGTTCAATTCACTGTCAAACAAGTTGTTGGTATTGTCTTAAAAAATCCTTCTATTTCTGATTTATTAACTGCATTGAATTGTGGTGAACCTGATGATGAATAATAAATAAATATAACTTTTGGTTATTATATAATTACATTTTTTCATCTTTATTGCCGTCACTTCCTACATACCACTGCGCAGATTGAATAGGGAAATGAAAAACCTTCACCTTTATTTTGCCCCCAATTCACTCGAATTCCATTTTGACTTGGTCTACATTCCACATGCATCTCAAAAAGAATAATGAAATTGCAGTTAAAAAACGTTTTTATAATCGTATTCATTCTCAATACAGCATTAACAGGTTAGTAGCATAATCAAATTAATAACTCAATTAATTAATTTATACAATTTGAAGAAAAAGGGAATGTTAACGAGGAATTTGACAGATCTCTGGAATTCGTTCGAAATATTATTAAAGAGTAAGAATTTTATCAACTTTAGCTAATTCAATTAGAAATTTTTTTATTTTTTTATTAAGTGAGGAACCAATTATGAGTGGTCCAATGAGAGATGATATTGATTATTGTAACATCACAGGGGCATACACTATCTACAGATCTGGTGATATTACAGCCGTCAAAATGAACGAAAGTATTAGTAGAATCTATTTGAATTTGGGATGGAAAAAATTGAATCTTGCATGCGTTGTTCATAACAAGTAAGAGAAGAAAAAGGAAATTGTATAGAAATGTTAAAAACCTTGCATTAGAGTTCTTTCAGTTAAAATAGCCACTGCAATAGTTACGAGTGAAATTGAAAATATACAAATTTACGTAGATGCAATAGTCAATTATGATGATGATCATCACACAAGAATTCAAACAGCCAAAGTAACTAACCCTGGAAAATTTTCATTGAAGTATAAGGAACAAAATAAATTGAAAATTTGACCATTTTATTCTAAATCTTTTTCTTGTTGTTGTTGTATAGTTATAAAGGACAAGGATTCTTAGGCAAAACACTTGGATTTTTTGTTAACTTATTGAAACCACTCGTAACTAAACAAGTGCAATATTTAGTTTTAGAAACTGTTGAAATTTTAATTCATAAATCAAAAAAACATTTGGGTTATATAGCCAATGATGATGATTAAAATTTATTGTAACATTATCGATTGGTACATGCGTTATATTTATTCTTCTTCGGATGGAGGATCCGGTTCACCACAATTCAACATAGTGAGCAAATCCTTAATCTTTTCAGCATTTAAAACCGTAGTTACAGCGCCTTTAATAGCGTATTGTGCAATAAGACCAAACATATTTTTAATTGCGTCTGGTTTAGTAATAAATTCGCACGCTTTTAACATAATACCATCACCTTCACACCATAATTTTAACGCATCGAATTTAACACTTTCCAATTCACATTTGGAAATGTTATATTCATCTCTTTCAAAATCTAAAGCCATAAATATTCGAAAAGATGGTTGAGTCCATTTCACTCTCAAATCTCTTTGTGGTGGTTTCTCTTCTTTTTTCTTTCCAAATCCTAAAGAAGGCATTTTGGGCATTTCTGGTATTGGAAAAGGTAACTTTGCACCTACATAAGTCCTTTAAAATAATATATATCTTATAAATATGATAATTTTAAACATATCTTTCTAACTTACATTGTCTCTTGTATAGTTTTGATAGAACATGTGATATCTAATTCATCAAAACCTACTGATACTTCTTGAAAGTACAAAGTATTTTCCACTAGTTTAATACAGGGAGTACCAGTACTTTTAATAGATGGTAAACCAGTTAATTTGACAATATTACACACTTCCATTTCTTTCAATTCTAAAGGATCAACTCTAATAGTTAAAGTACGTCTTGTTAATATTTATTAAATACAAGATATTACTATTATTACCCTGCCATTATACTGCTTGCCATACTGAAAACATTTGCCACAGCATCTTTACACGATTTGCATTCACCTACTGCAGGTGCATCACACTTGCCACCTAAAATTGAAAAGAAAAAATTAAAAATTGAAAATGAAATAAGTGAAAATTTACCTGTCAAGATAGTAGCAAAAAGAATAAACTTTGCAATCATTTCAAAAACTGCTGAGGAAATTATACATAGAAAACTTTATAGATTTATATATACAATAGCATTACCCACAAGTCCACAAAAAGGATTTCCTTTGATTTAAAAATGAGATAAAATTGAAATTCCCTTGGGATTTTTCACATGAATATTCAAAAGAATTAAATAAAAATTCCATTCCAATATTTATTTTCAAAATTATACAATTTTTATTAAACATTCTAGTATTTAAATGAGTAACAAACTATTTACAATCAAGAAATTTACATTTTGCAAAAAAGATTTAAGAAAAATTCAACAAATTCTTGTGTCTTAACTATCTCTTATTCCAATCAAATTCATAGCTGCTTTAATAAAACAAGACAACCCTCCTTGGTTACTTGATCCACTAGCACTTGGTGGTCTTTCTTCAGGTTCAGGCACAGGTGTTTCCCCATTTGTATCAACTTCCATCTCTTTCTCCCCCTCATTAGGAACATCCTTCTGTTTAGTTGCTCTGCAAACTAGTTTGCAATTACCAGCTTGAACCACTGAATCGCAAATGTAACCTTCAGGAATGGAGAAACATCTGTCAAATGTCTTTCGACGTCCTTTCTCTCTGTACTTTCCTTGCACACGAATCAAATTTCGGCTTGCGTGTACAATTATTTCCGAATCTGTTTTTTTGCTCAAATCAACGATGAGCGTCCATCTTGTTTTCGTTAAACGCACTTGGGCGTATTGGTCATTTAACATCTTGAAAGGAATACGACACAAATAAGTCCTAATTTTTAACACGATAAAATTTCCTTTTCTTTTTTCAAATATCTTACTTTGATGCTGGTGACCTTATCCTGAGTTAAAAAAGAAATCAAGGAGAAGATTTAACTGTTAATTTGGTTTTCGTAAACTTGACAATTTTGAATTTGCATATTTTTAGACTGAATATTAAGTGTGACAATCGTGCATTTTCAACTGTGTGAATATAACAAGTGCCGAAATACTATGACAACCGAGGTTTTCACGTCATCTGGTGCCAAAAAAATTTATTTTACTTTTATACAATCATTATTTTTAGCAAGCAAATTTTATCTTTCTTCACGGACGGCGATAACAATTATTTGCTCACTAACTTTTTCGTGAGATCTGCAAACATAGCCATCAGGAATTCGATATTCTTGTATAAAATCCACCCAGTTGGTAGTGGCTTCCGGTTTGTACATTCCGTTTATTTGAATTTGATTCCCGTTGACGTGCACAGTAACATTTCTCGCCGATTGGTTTTTTAAATCGATACTTAATACCCATTTCTGTTGATTTTGCTCAACGAGGCCGGATAAAATTTCTGCAACGGATCTTCGTGAACTGTCCGATGCTGATGCATCTAGACTCCGTTTAGGAGCCATTTTTGCTATTTTTTGATTTTAAAGAAAAATGTAAAATTTTAATAATTCGTTAAAAAGTAGAATATAAACCATTGATTACGGATTTTTTATCCTTTTGACAGAGGTTCTTCTTTGATGTGTTGTTAAGATCAGTGAAAATCGGGATACCACCTTTTCGATATACCTTAAATGATCACGTGTCTGGTTGATGCAAAATGGCGTTGAATCTTCATCTGAGACATTTTTTAAGTAAAAAAACAGTGTTTGTGAGTTCTATCAAATAATGTGTCCAAGATTCTTACTAAATGCGTTCCCGTTTTTATTTAGAGTCTAATTAGTTCCGGTAGAAGAGAGCTGTAGGCTTATATTAAGATCGACACTTTTAACGGTATGAAATATTTCTTTATTCAACTTTTTTTTTTTCATTTTGTATTCAACTTTCACAACTCAACATTGATATAGCACTACCCATTTTTGGATCAGCCAAAAAGTGGTTCAAAACCAATCGAATTCCCATTTTAATAGAATAACCCAATGCACTTCTTACTGGTTCAGGTTTCGTGATGAGTTCACCCAATTTTGTAAAAATTGCACCTCCTTCTAAATGCAATTTCATATCATCAAACTCACCTTGGGCAAGGTCACATTGTTCAATAGTTGTATTATCATCTTGAAATCTTGCTACTATATGAACGTGTAAATTTTTGGAATCAATTATAATTTTGTCAGGCTCCTGTTTCCCCCCTCCAAAAAATGGAATTTTGATATCAGGAACAGGAATGTTGATTCCTACAGCTTTTCTACATTCAAAAGTTTTTTTTTAAAAACTATTTAACATCTTTATAAAAGGGATTGGGCAGCTTACCCGAAATCTTTGAGTGGGACGATTTCACAAACTACTTTGAGCGTTTTCACTTTGAGAGAAAATTTCTGCCACTTGGCGGTGCTTGGACTTGGTTCTGTTACCAAACACGACGGTCCACCATTGCAGATGGTTTTAACGCCACTGATTGTCACTTTTTTACATATCGCTTGGTCATTCATTACAACAGGATCCATACTGGTAGTATTAAAAAAAAAGTGAGAAAATAAATTTCTTTTTTATTGTAAACTTTATTGGCCTTACCTTTCTGCACCTATAGCTAACATTTCTACCGCATCGTTCATAGCTTCATCACAACTCGTACATTCTCCTTCTGGCATAGGCAATCCTGCTCTTGCAGTTACAAACACTAACAAAAGAAATGTTTTCTAAGTGAATTATTGCCAAATGTTATAAAATTACTTACTGCCTAATGCACACAAAATTGTAATTGTCATCATATTGACAGTAAATTATCTACATAGAAAAGACATTAACTCGCGTGAAATGTGGCAAATTTGTGTTACATACTGTCTGTACAAAGCAAAAAAAAATCTCTACTGGGTTGTTTACTTTCAATGAAATTATATTTGTACCTCGACTATCTTATATAATTCCATTCACTACTTGACTATATAAATATTTTAAAATATGAAAACACGGGAAATGCGTTCCAAATAAATGAAATAGAGTGAGCGTGTTTGACGCAGTCACTCCACGCGAGTTGCCCGCCCTCATAATTCGAGTTTGCTAAGAAATTTAATACTTTGCATATGTATACTGTAATTGGTTATTATCGATTGCCCTCTACAATTCGTCCAGGAAGTTACTACATTGAAATTGACAATATTGCGAGTGATGACGTAAAATGAAGTGTCAATTACTTTACATGTTTGACAATTTGTGACGTCACAGGAACTGTATTTTGAATTAATTTGATATATCTTTTCTTAATGAATGGTGTAACAACAAATTTCAATTAGACAAATTTATTTATTTATTTATTTTTTTACATTGTATTAGATTTGTTGAATTTATCTGCGTTCATCAGATTCTATATCTGAAGTGTCACCACAATTCAACATAGTGACAGCTTCCACCATTTTTGGGTCACTCAAGAACATTTTCATGACATATTTCAGTACTATTTTAACGACCATACCAAGAGCCATTCTAACAGGTTTTGGTTTAGTGATCAATTCACCTAGTTTTTCAAACACGGCATCTCCTTTCAAATACACTTGCATACTATCCAATTTTCCTACTGGTAAATCGCATTTTTCAATCGTATAGTTGTCGTTTTCAAAATCCAGACACGTTTCAAAATCCAAAACCAAATCTTTACCGTCGACAATAATTTGTTGCTGCGATTTGCTGGTGCTACCCATAAGTGGTATTTTGATGTTTGGGATTGGGATGTTAATTCCAACTAATTTACTACAATATAAAATTTATTTACATCTTAATTAAAAATATTAATTTATTACTGACCCAAAATCTTTAAGAGGGATAATTTCACACACTACATGAAGTTTACCCAACTTAATTGCGCATTGCTGCCAATGTTTTGTACTTGGACTCGGTTCTGAAATCATACACGATGGTCCTCCACGAGCCATAGTACCAGCTCCCGTTAGCATATTTACAATCTTACAGTGTAAGCGGAATCCTCGTGATGGCGGAATCCTTCAATCCCATCATTCCTTGCGCG
>JAQGAS010000774.1:0-34144 GCA_034686365.1 Pachymerium ferrugineum | reverse complement strand
TAATACGCGAGCTCCGTCGGCGCGGACCGATTTTATAAACTTTCTTGACCTTGGAAGGTCACGAAAGTTAAAAATGTCTAGCATACATGCTTTGTCTCTCTGGCCTAGGATATTTTGAGACCTGTGTTTTGACACACTTTCATATCACAGTATGGGAAACTTTGCCATATACCATTAAAATGTGAGAAGTATGATGACGAGGTAGGTGATTTGACAAGGCCAATTACGATTTCAAATGTTGCAGGCAAAGTTTCAAAGTTTGCATGCAAAGTGAATTTTAGGCTGGAACTTTGGCTGCGATCTGGGGGAAGGATTAATAACCAAGGGTTGCCTTTTTGCAGTGCCTTGTGAAGAATATTCTCCAATATTTAGTAAATTTTTGTACTATAGTTTTTCAATTTAAAAATGTCAAATTATGCATGTAAGGGTGGAAAGGTTAGTTCACAAGTGGATAATAGATAATTTAATGGGATAGGCAATTCCTGAGACTAGTTGTTTTCATCTGAAACAGTGTGACTGGCTAGCCAAATGCCAGGCTTCAAATCTTTGATTAAAAACTAATAATCAAAGTATTACGAACTATTTACTTGTCGTATTGATGATGAGATTTATAATGGAAGTGCGTCCAAAAATAAAACAGCCAGCCAAGTTTCAAAATAGAGATGCCATATAATGCGCATTGACGACCGCTCCAATTAGACGATGCCGTTTTTGATTTCAGTGGCTGTTCAATGCTCGAATCGCACACTCCGTTTATTCAGGCTCGAATTTCTATTGTTTTGACCCATTCCGTTTCCAAAAATTGACGATTGCAATCATTTATTTAAACCCATGTCCATTTTTTTTAATCAGTCAATAATCATTTGGAACTCTATTTTTAACTTTCGTGACCTGCCAAGGTCAAGAAAGTTTATAAAATCGGTCCCCAGCCGCGAGTACGCGCATCTGTCATCAGCTCAAGTGTCCTTGCAAGCATCTGTTTAGATGACGTCATTTGTGAGTAGTCCGTAATGTTACGCTGCCGTGCGGCCGTGGGGCCGTGCGGTGTATGTAACGCAGTCAGGCGGTCGGCGGTCAAGATCAGGCCATCTATTTATTTCTTATCAACCGGTTTGAGCTCGCCTGAGGCAAGTTGTAGAAATGAGGGGAGAAGGAAACCCTAGTAGTGAGATATGATCTTGACACAAATAGAGGAGTCACATTTTCAACTTGTTAAAAAAATTGCATAAAACTAAGTAAATATTTTTTTAAATCCTGTTCATATTTATGTGATTTTGTCACGAAAGTTATCCAAGTTATAAATCTACTTGTTAAACCTAAAACGACTAGTTTGCGCAGAAAATAAGATTTTGCAACTTTAAGTAGAAACCTCAGGGGCTGGGAGGCTGCCTGTGAATGTGAATGCTGTTACTGTATTTGTGGGATCTTCCCCCCAAATAATTGGTAAAAATTTTATTAAATACCTGGTTTTCTACAACCTAATAATTGAGAACAAAATGTGCCCCTTACCGTGATCATTCCCTGAGCATTAATGCTAAGATATGTTTCAACAACAATCGTGCTTTGAATTTATAGTTTCCTGATATCTTAAGTATACGGCAAAATGTTGAAACGAAAAAAAAAATTTGCATAAAACTTACTTAATACTTTTTTCTGTTCTGAAAATTTTTTCCTTAAGTGCGTAGCTCTTGTCATTCGTACACGAAGCTTCTTATTTTTTCGCGGTTTCAACTTCACAAGATTCGATGCAGGTCGAATGAAATTTCTTTCTGTGACTTCCAGAATTGTATTATTCATTCCGTTCCGCAAACATAATACGTCGCTGCTAAACTTATTCATTTTACTGCCTAATTGATTGCTATTGTACGAGGCACTTGATCGTACATTGGTGACCTCTGCAGTTTTTCCATCCTCCTTGGTGGTATGCGGTGTTTTGGTGCTATCATTTGAATTGGTTGTCCAACCCTGTGTTTGGGTGGAAGTAGGTTTACAAATCCCCATTTCACAAAGATCTTTTCGCAAAGTTCCCTCCACTTGTGCAAAAATTTGCCTCATATCTCTTGGTTTTACCCGATCAGTAGTTACACTGGGACAACTAGTTGAACTAGGCACATTCGTATCTGATAAGAGTAGCTCCTTCATAAGTTCACAAGCATCTTGCATTCTCATCTTATAATGCACGTTTTGCAAAAATTCTTTCTGTGAATGGATTGGACTAGGTACTACTGGCAAATTTTTCGAATTGTTAGCACTTGGGACGCATTCAGTCGTAATTAGAGAAATTGTCCCCGCTGTCTGCGGAGAGCTGGGAGAATTACTTTTATTTGAACTCGTGATAGGCCTGATCGTCATCGATGGTTTTGGAATCACGTATGATTGTTCACCGTTTGCCCAATGTATTCTAATAAAAAAAAATTATAATCCGTTTGAACAAGGAAAGCTTCAACAACTTACTTTTTACTCTCTGGACATATGTGAAGAAAAGGTTTGTGTTGGAAAATAACGTTCTCCGATAATTGGTTAACAGAATTTAATAACTAAAATTAAAAATAAAAGACAGATCAGTAGGTAGTGGTAATCGGCAGTGACGATGTTTTTCGTAAATAAATTACCAAACTTAGTTTCTACCAAGATAATATATTATTCTTTGCAAAGAGATTGCAGCAGTAATCAATATGTATGTCCATAAAAAATTCATAATTATATCTTCAATAGTTACTGAGAAAAACATTGAAAAACAAATGTCCACAGCAACCTATGCACACCCTAACGCCATCTGAAAGGACCCGTGTGCAGTAAAACAAGGGTCGCCCTTCCTTAAGATAAAAATGATACACAACACTAAATTTTTTTGTGCCCAAAATGTACAGAGAAATGTTTTGTCTTCATTAGAAAGTTGTGTATCAGTCAAGGTATAGACTATTACGGGGTATTACCAAAAGAACTGTTATAAAAGTTATATCCGCAGGGTTTGTATTTTTCAAATTCATATGAGAGAAATTTATTACAATTTCAGGCAACGTAGACACTAATTTGGCTACTGTAAAATGTTGCAAAATTTTTTGGTTCCTAAAATGTTTTTACTCCCTATTTATCCAGCAGTTTTTCAATTATCCAACAAGATAAAAACTGACGCATTCCAACGAAAAATTATATTTGCCCCAAGTATAAAAGGTTTGCAGAATCATGCAGGAAATTTACTACCTGAAAAAGTTTTGCATGAAAATGACCCTTCTTCTGCAGAAAATTTTCTGCATAATACTTTTTGCATATGTATGCAGGAAATCTATGAACAGGTAAAACATATGTTGCATAAAATATCCTGCAGGAACATGTTTTTGTTAAATAAAATTTTTTTTTCATTACATTTTCTGCGCAGAAAATGTTATGAAAAAACTCAAGTTTAACTTGATATATATTGTAGAAATACAATAATAAAAGTAGTCAAATCATTGCATAGAAACTACAGAAATGGAGATACTTAAAATAAGGAAAGTCTAGGAAAAAACTAAATTATTAAATGCTTTTTTTATTACACTGTTAATTGCTTGCACAACAAGCTTTCATTTTAAAAAACGCGATCTTTCTGGCACCCGTTCATCAACAATAGTACAGTATGAACCTAACGAAAAAAGGGGAGTCTCAACGTAAAAAATCGATAAATAAATTTAAACTGTATCTTTAAGGTCATCTAATTCAACCTTTAATACTTGTAGTTGTCTCCATTTAGGAGAGCTCACTTCCATTTAAAGAAGATACTTGCACATTTTCCTCCAACTAGCCAATGAAAAGCTTGATTGAAATTTGGGGCAATAATAAAATACCTCGTTAGCTTGATACTAAATCAAGTTAAAAATAACTTTCATTGTAAAAAGATTTTTTTTTTCATGTGTTGGACGAGCACTTACATGTAACTTTCCTATCAAACTTCTGACTCAATTTCCACAGGGCTAGATTTAGAGTTTTTGGAACTCTGGACTAAATATAAGGTGTTGCCCGGGTATCCCATCTATCTAAAATCGCGCCCTTTTCAAGTGTTATGAAGAAAAAAAAGTCCCCAGCAACTCTGATTTTTTTACGCCCTGGGTCATGGGCCATTTTTCATCTTTACTGATACAAGGCATGAGTTACTTTCTTACTGGATCTATTATCTATACAGTATATTACATAATTTTTACCTTTTTTACCCTATGCCTTTATCGGTAGCATTGAACGCCGGGTGCAATTAAGATACTTGTGGGCACTTTCGGTTTATTACTTTAGTAACGTTTATACTATAACTGACTAATGGATAAATTTAATAGCATTTCGAAAATGAATTACCTGTTTACTGTGATCAAAATCTAACTGCAATTCATTAGAAATCGTTTCTATTGCATCACACTGTTCTTTAATGTTTTTTAGCCTAATTTGCAATGATTTCTTGGCTACAACTTCAGGGTTCTGGGTTTGCTTCTCAAACCAGTCATCGTCTTCACCAGTTTTATCCTTATTATATTCGGTCAAGTCGGCGTCTTCGTCTATCGTTTCATTATCCAATTCTCTCCCGTATTTATCTTCATTCTAAATTAATGCATACGCATATTCAATTGCAGCTTAATTCAATGTTCACAATTTCAGTATACCGTTTTGCAAAAATCTGGTATTCCAAAATTTAAGATTGTATTTGTTGTTTTATTTTCCAATTCCTTACTTTTAAGATTTGGTTCCATTTTATTAATAAATAAGTCATTAATAGTTTTACTAATAGATTTATCTCCTGTGCTTTCATCTCTATCAGCTCCACTCGTTTCCCTTTCTAAATAGGAAATGAAATTTTAAATCTTTAAATTAACAACCATCCAAAACTTACCAGGACTGTTTTTCTTTAAAGTACTGCTCCAACTTTTCAAATTCCTTTGAACAGTCTCAGCTAGAACTGAACCGCTCAGTTCAGCACGGGGAATTGAAGAAGCACTATGCCAATTTTTCTCGAACTTTTGCCCAACAGCACTACCTTTATCTTCTTCATACGGAGATTCCAAAATACTTTCTATAAGAAAGGAGTTAACTTTTGAACTTTTCGGTTTAATTAATAGACCTTTTTTCTTTTCGACACAATTAGCGATTTCTGTCTTAGCGATTTCTGTCTTAGCGATTTCTGTCTTAGCAATTTCTAAGGGCGGGGAATAGCTCCGGTTCAAGTAGGGCAAAAATGGGGATGTGATTAAAGTTCCTGTAGGAAGCACTTTTTTACTATTTTCCAAATTTTTACCGTAATGGGTCGGAGATAATACTTTGTTAGCAGAATTTAAAGAGGCGTTAACTGATTTTGGTATATCATTTAAGCTTATAAGTGTTGCATAGTTACGAGTTTGTAACATCGTTGCATTTACATCTTTATTGTTTTCAGGTTTTATAGACTTATTAAGAGTCCATGCTTTGGGATAAAGGTAATCCTGGCTTGATTTTTCTCCTAAGGATTTGAAATAGTTTGAAACTTTGCATTCTCTTATCGGCTTGATTGGTTCTACATCTAGTTTAAGTTTTCTTTTATTGGAGTCCATTTGAATCACTCTTTTTGGATTACTGTTTAAAATTCTGCCGTATAAATACAGATTTGAGCAATTATTTTTGTTCTGGTAAGAAGTGTCTGGTGGTTTTAATCGGCCGTATTTTTTAGGGTCACTTATTTGGGGTTTATCACAAGCATTTAAACCTGGAGGTTGTGGTTGTGGCTTGGGTGCTGGCTGGCAACAAGTGTTTTTGGCTGCAAATTTTTTACCATACAATTGAGCTGAACAGGATGAAACTTTAGCTTGCAATTTTTCAACTGGAGGAATTTGATAAAGCTTTCTTTCAGGAGTCGTATTGAAAACGATTGCATTCGTACCACCTAGGCATTGAGAGTGAATAAAAGAATTATCAAGAGTTGGTGACCGTGGAGGGCGAATTCTGCTGTTTATAACTTAACATGAAGTTTGGGAAAATCAAATTTGAAGGCAATTAGCGGTAATTGATGGAATATTTTATTCCTTTTTATAATCTTATTTATTTTACCTTGAGGAGATGAACTTTCCAAAGTTTGTACTTCCCCCGTGATAACGTTTAAAAATGGTTCTTGAACCTTATTCTTTAAAATTAACATTATAAACTTTGCATTTTTTACAGACAATTTACGCTTACTAGAGTTTGCTGAACGTGTTCTAATTGGTTCACCACGTTAAGATGAGATTCTGCTAACTCATCAACTATGTCGCGTAAACTAGTTTTTGGATAGACGGCTTCCTGTAAAGAATATTACGGTAAATTTTTGTCTAAGTCAATGTTGTCAATATAGTCGAATTTAGACCTCATTTGGTGATGTACACGAAAATGTTTCTCTTCCAACCTATAATTTGAAAGAAAGATTAAGTTAACAGAAAAGAAGCATTGAATGATTTCGAAACTGAAATTTGAAATAAAAATTTAATTATCTGTCCCGCAATCTTAACTCTATTAGATCCGTAAACACAACTTGTCTATTCCTTTCTTCTATCCGGAGATGTTTGATAAGAATAAGACTCCCCCCCCCCCCCCGACTGTTCATGTTTAATGTTTAATATTACCTGATTTTCAATATTCTCTGTATCTGGTTTTTCATGGGCCAGTCTAAAAAATAAAAATGTAACAATATTTTTTAAGAAAAAAGTTATTTTCAATGAAGTGAATTAAAAAAAGGAACAAACGCTTCTCTTTAAATTTTCTAAAACAATACCGAAGTACCACTTTTAATTAACTTTAAAAGTTGAAAGGAAAAGAAAAAATTAATTTTACTATCATCATTCTATTTTATTACCTCTGAAAGTCGAAATTATCACTGTTGTCTTCAAACGATTGAATTGATGGTTGCCATTTGTTTAAATAGTACGACTCTATTGAAATTGTTTCTTGTATTAATGACTGCGCCACATTATCCTTCACTAATGGCACAGAAGAAAGATTACAGGCGTGTTGCAGATGTCTTCGTTTAGGAAAATTTGAGTTATCTTTTGATTTAGAAGATCTGGCTTTTGGAGGAGATGGGCTTCTCGATCTGGCTTTTGGAGGAGATGGGCTTCTCGATCTGGCTTTTGGAGGGGATGGGCTTCTCAATCTGGCTTTTGGAGGAGATGGGCTTATCGATCTGGCTTTTGGAGGGGATGGGCTTCTCAATCTGGCTTTTGGAGGAGATGGGCTTCTCGATCTGGCTTTTGGAGGAGATGGGCTTTTACTTTGCATGCCGTTAGATGTCAAATGTCTAATGTTAGTTAATGGAATGTAACTTTTTGTACTTGGCGTTGGGCTTTTAGAACTTGATGATGTAGTAGAATATTTAGGCCAATACTGAGTTATTCTTCTCGATGGTGGTGGAGCTTTTGGGAAAAGACGCGACGAATGAATTAAAGATAACGAACCTGGAGACGTTATCGGAGATGTAGTTTTATTAGCAGTTGCTTTAGGAGGTGATGTCGAATCAGTTTCATTTAATTCACCAAAATCAAATTTCATTGGTGATGTAGATTTACTTAACATCGTTTGAGGAAGTTTGACAGGAGAGGTGGAGGCTGAGACTTTGATTGGCGACGTTGATCGGTCTTGCATTCGTGGCGGCGAAAGCATTTTCTCTTTAAGTTTTGTTGGCGATTTTAAAGGAAATTTTACTTGATTACTTGAGTTTGAAGTTGAACATTTTTTGTAGTTGTCAGTGTATTGAGTTCGTCTGTTTTCGTTGATGTGTGCATGATCAGCCTGAATTTGTCTTCCATGTGAAGGGGTAACAATTTTTTCTTTGGAAATATACGGTGAAATGCAATTTTCGTCAGTTGAATATTGGTTTGTAAGAAATCGAATATGCTCTGTGGTTTGGACTCGTGGTCTTGTAAATGGTTTTTGAGTCATGTGTCTATTGAAAGATAAATCAACCATCTGCTGACATTTTTGTTTTCTTACATTTATCCAATAGTTCCTCAATAAATTTTGAATATACTCGTTCTGGCTACATGAATTGTCATCTGCGCAGACGTGGCATGGCGGAGATGATGGTGGTTGCGGCGTAACATATTTTTTTGGTAAACTGAGCAAGGGTAAACCCCAATGAGAAAGGCAAGGAGGCGGGGGATTGTTAAAACTTGCTGGCGCATTTCGCCGTATTAAGGGAAATTGCAAGTGAGGAAAGTATCCTCCACCACGAAGTCTAGGGTCTAAAGAAGTTTGAAAATTCTCTTTCTCAGCGACTAATCTGAGAAATTTGGGAATAGACGGTCTAGGATTTGGAGGTGCAGATTGCCGTTCTTGCATATTGAATTGTCGAGGTGGTAGTGCTGGAGTGTTTTGTACATCAGAGGTAGGAAAGCTGATGTCATTCAAAGTATTATTTTCCTCCTTTGATGTTAATTCATCTGAAGATGACGGGAACGATTCATGATTAGATTTTTTACTTTCGTGGGTCAAAATTTGTGAGTTTGGCTTCAGCTTTAGTTGGTTTTGACTTTTTGAATAATCTTCTAACGAGTGAAGAGAAGCAGCCAGTGACGAGTGAAGTGGTCCCGTGCCTAAAGGATGAATAGGTGGATCTTCAAAATTTTCACTAAAGAACAAAAAAATTTTTTTATAAAAATATTGATATTAATTTCAGAAAGAATGAGATTTTCAATTCTTTCGGGAATTGTTTACTATTCTATGGCTGCAATAAAAAAACACTTAAAACATGTTAATTTTCAGGATTCCCACAGAAATTTCAAAATTTTAAAAGTTTTAAAGTACTTTTAAAAAAGACAAAATGCCGAAAATAAAGGCCGATAAAAGAAAATAGTTGATAACCAATATCAATACGTATTTAAAATGAATTGAACTATCGATTCTTTAATTGATTAAATAACAATATTAATAAGTTTTTAAGAGAATCCAAAAAAAATTTACTGTCGCAAACTATCACACAACAAATCGAAACTAAAGATTTTTGCTAAATTTAGCTAAAATAAGAGTTTTTTTTTTTAAGTTTAAAAGGCGTACCTTAAAAAAAGAAAGAAATACTGGTTTTAAAGGTTCTGGGGTCTTTAGAAGGAACTTAAAAATCCAACTTGGGCTATTAGTATAGTACGAGTGACGAGAAACAACTTACGTGCCATGGTCATACATATCATGCGTGTCACTCGTACAACACTCACTAGCCTATTGTGTCAACACCAACACTGTATAAATAGCCTTCTTTTACACACCCGACGAAATCTGCTTAAAATTTTTATAGCATGCTGCTTAATCATATACTGTATAATGTATAAAGCAAGTAATATCTTAACAGAATTTTAAAATTTATTTATCCAATTTAATGCATTTATATTTACTGTGTAAAAAAAAATCCAACCCTTCCTAACCTGACACTCTCTGTGTCAGGATCACATAGCTCTACTATAGGGTTTTCTTTTTCCCCCTTATAATTCTTTACAACATGCCCTTAGTCAGCTCAACCCGGGTAAGTACAACGTTTGTAACAAATGGATGACATAGTCATATAGTTCTGCCTGAGTTACATTTACAAACGATTCAGAACACGGTGCCGGTGCCACAGCGTACTCTGATTGATTAAACAAATGACTCTTTTTGGGTGCAGGCCCGTCAAAAACCGTTCTAACTGATGAATAATAAGCACGTTTGCAGCAGGCAACTGATTTATAAACTTTCTTGAAATTGGTAAGTCACGAAAGTTAAAAATTTTATTATACATGAAAACTAATTTGGGTTTTTTTTTTTTTTTTTTTACTTTACTTCAAGCGCACTTTTAATATAATCAAAATTAACTGTTTACCGTGCTGGTGATAAAATAATTGTACGATCTGGATTCACTAATTGGCTGTAAATAAATAGGCGATTAAAAATTAAAAAATATAAATAAAATCAAATGACTTATTGTACCTCGATAAGTTTTTATCAATTTCCGCAGCTTCCAATGGATTCTTAATTTTATTTTTGATAAGAAGTGTCTTTACTTTTAAAAGATCGTGTGCTTCTTTCTTCTGCAATACTTTAGAAATACTCAGGAGAATTTCGTCAAGGGAAATCCGAATATGTATCTGAGGTTTACTCTCCTTTAAATCGAAGAAACCAATATTATGCTCCTTTTTCATCCATTTGTATAACCATAAAACGAGAAGGTGCAGATCACTCGTATTCTCTTTCATAACAAATTTCTCCATATTAGAAATGGACTTGAGTTCATTTAAAATTGAATGAATTGGCGTAGCACTTTGCACCCGATGCTTACGTGATGACGCAGAAGATCTTTGCTTGCAACTTTCCATACTTTTAGTTCTCTTCAAAATTTTTTCCACCTGATTTCCGGACAAATCTAAAGCACTCGAATTATGAAAAAAACTCTTCGTTTTTTCCAATTTGGTATTAAATTTGAATTCGTCAGGAGGTGCCGACAGTGGAGAACTCTTCTCTGTAACTACACCAGGGAAACGTAAATTTGCAAATTCTGTTACTGTAATCTTTTGGCGGTTTGTTTCAATCAATGGCATATCAAAATTATTCTTTGGTATTCTTACTAACTGTTTAAGAATTGAGAAATCGTAAAACAAGCATAAGAAATTCAAGTATTCACTGTTGGTTTCAAACTCTCTTAGGGTAAAACTCGACTCTCGTTCAAAGAGCTGAATGTTTTCAATTTCATTCCTTCCCTGACTTTGTTCCTTGTGATAATCAAATAGAGTTTCCATTAATGTGCCTAAACAACAAATAAAAAATATAAATATTTAAAGAATTTGAACTTCTCAATAAGAAAACTAACCTGTATTGATCTTAGTATTATTCCATTCCTTAATTAACAAATTAATCCTTTCTTCACACTCCAGCGGCAAAATACTCAAATTAGGAATTAGAGTTGAAAACATGTCCGCAAGTTTCAGCGATGGCATTGTTTCTCTCACTACGGTCAAAATAATTTGAAGTAACTCTGTATGCCAGTGCATGAATTTCGCAAATGGTAAGATTTGTCTTGCCCAAGTCAAGCAATTTAAGTTGTGAATGTACTTTGGTTTAGATGAATCATTACTTTGCCACATCTTTCTCCACTCCAGTTCCAATTTATCTCTTGAATGAAGTAACCAAATACTAAAGCAGATGTCTTGAAATGCAATTTGCATTTGACATAGCAGTTTATCGTCTTTTGATACAGAAGTTATTTTCCCCAGCCTATTGCAGTTACAATCTTCAAAAGCCTTGCTTAGTTCTGAATTTTGACACTTCTCTGCGTACTGCATCGCCACGATTTGCAAAGTGTTGCATGAAGCAAGAAAATTAATAAAAGAGTTAATTAAATTTGAAAGTTTGTTTCTACTTTCTGATTCAACTCTTGCTTCTTGGGTTAGTAAAGGCTGAAATAAAATTATTTTTAACTACTGTAAGTGATTTTTTTAAATTAAAATATTCATACCAGTTCATCTTGGGGACAGAATATAGGCGGAGATGGCAAGTAATATTCTTGAGGTACCGTTAGCGGCAACTTCAAAATAAGTTCTTTCAGCTGATCTTTCAAATATTTTATCACTCTTGAAATAACTGGAAGGTCTGTTATGAGTGAGGCCAAAAGTTGATCATGTAGGTAGTCGATTAGAGTACTGGTTCCTGCACAATCAGTTATTTGATTCTCTTTATGAATCATTTCTATCATTTTAGTCATCATTAATTCACAGGGCAACGATTTTTTAGGCAGATCAGTTTTCTTCATTCTTAAAATAAAATTCAAAAACCAGTATTTAATATAAATCAGGACCATGGGGGAAAATGTTTCAATAGTTTAAACTGATCAAACTTTAGGCTAGGCAAAAATATTTTGTGTGCAGATTTATTTATTTTATTCGTAAAAAATATAAAATATACGTATTAATAGAAATTTAAAATTCATTTCTTAAATTTGACGTAATTTTTATTACAATATATGTAAAAAAATTCAACTCCTGTTTTTGTCAAATCATATATTTTGATTAGGATTTCTTTCTTTCCCTTAACTTTTGTGGTTTGAACAAAAAGCAGAATGGAGAGGTGGAGTGATAGAACGGAAAGTCTGTGGAATGATGGAATAGAAAAACAATGTGGGACGAAACCTGCCAGGGCAAAGAAATTTGGGACGAAATGATTAAGACACCTGGGTAAAAGTATAAGCTTCATCAGATAAGAGCAAGCAACCTTTATTACGTCGCTTTGCCCAAACTCCTTAAAACTCAGTCAAATTCATAACAAACTCTTAAAAATAAAGGTAGGATAGGGTCTGTGAATAGGGACAAATGGATGAAAAGGTCTAAAAATAGTATGGGTTTCTACTACGAAAGATTTAACATTTAGATGATTTAACACTTAACCTTCCGTAGTAGAAACCAAATTATTTGTAGACCTTTTGGTCCAGTTGTCCCTATTCACAGACCCTACTCACGAAGACTTTTTCAGGCAAAAATAAATCACCAGATCTTCAGTGCAAGTATATTAGGAGCTTTGCACAAGAAACGTTCTGTATGTACCACAGAACTTTATAAAAAGCTGTCAATGCACACCTATTTCGGTGTCCATAATGGCACAAATGGACACCCTTTAAGATGTACATTTACACCCTAAAGGGTGTATTTAGGGGTAAATCGACGGCTTCAGACCACTTTATGTTATTTTGATTTATGAAATATGTATGACGTCAGGGACACCATAATGGCGATATTATAGCCATTCAGCATCCATCAGTGATTATCGCGATAGACTCGCGACTCACTGATGCCATTGATGCCTCGTGTAAGCCCGTCACTATTAGGACCACACATGACATGATGCAAACAAATGATAAAGCTATTCACCAGCCAAGATGTTTTGAAATGAAATGACTGTACATCCAAGGGATTGTCTGGTCACACATAAGGATATTAAAACATGACGTAAATTAAATGCATGCAAATTATGGCCAGTGACTACTTACCTTCAAAATGAAATTAGCTATTGCATAAATGGGATTAATTAACATGCATAACAGTGAAAATAATAAAAAACTTTAAAATAAAACTCTTAGGCCCTCTTATGACAGAACTGAAAACTAAGACTCAATACACCCCCAAAAGGTGTAAATAAGGATGTTAAATTTTAGTTTTAACTGCACTTACACGTTTGTGAGTGCAAGTGCACGTTATCTGACATGGCAAGTAACATGTCCTACCCGGCACAGAGTATAGACGGTGTGAACACTGTGGCTAGTGTCAATCCACACCTATTTGGGTGTAAAGACCATGTACCCAAGGAAAGGAATATAAAAGACACCGATGATAATACACCACTGATGGTGCAGGAAGTCCACTGCACGTTTCCACGCATTAAAGTACACCCTTTGCAGTACAATATTAATGCCTGATTCAGCTGCACACACATTACACCATACAGGTGTAACTCACAGCTCTACAGTGTAACAATGACGTTATACCCCTGGACTATACATATTGACATCCCGATTTTTAAGAGTGTAGAAGAGCCGTATTTCGCCATTACTGTAAATATTTACTGTAGACATTTTTGTATTACTGTAGACATTTTTGTATAAGTCGAAATTATTGTTTAAGCAACTGTTTGTAACTCACCTCTTCCCATTCAGCTCACATTCATCTAAACTGGAGCTGATAACAAATAATACAAACGCAAGTTTCCAATTTCCCATTGAATAAGCAAATGTAGCAGCGTCATCAAAAGCACCAAGAAAAACGAAAAAATGTAAAGCAGTCTCAGCTGACCAGAAATCGGACAATCCATAGTTGTTAATAATAGTTTGAATACTGCGTCTTGGAATTAATTGATAAAGATCTAAAAAAATGTTATCGTTTTATCAGAGGGAGAGTTTATGCTAAATAGTAATATTACCTGAAATTTTTGCATATTTCCATATAATTGAGAGATTCTGTCGTTTTGAATTTATTCCATGCAAAAATTTTAAGTCGGAATTTGTTAAGTAGGAAGCCAATAGCTGTGCAAATGTGAGTAAAAGGGAATTTATAGCTTGTGAGTGTTTAGGACTGTTCTGTAATTGGAGAACATTTAAGAGCTTGCGTAAAAAGTTCAAGACTGAAAGTATGTCCGATGTAGCAAGAAATGTGCAGAGAAGGCAGTGTAACACATCTTCCAATTTATTAACAGCCGAATCAGCTAACTCTTCTCCTATTACGTAATCAAAATTAATATGTAATGTACACAAACAAACTTTTTAGTGCAGATACTTGATAGTAGCTGATCCATTTCTAACATCCAAATGGTGAAGGCTGAATTATAATTCCCATTTAGAAAATTACAAACACCTAGAACATAAAATTAGATAATTCAGTAAAAAAAGTTAAGAAATATTCACAGCTTATAAAAAGAAAATAATTTCATCACAGCTCAAGAAAAATATTAAATTTTGGTAATATTCTCTTATTATGGTAAAATTCTCCAGGATGCACCTGAGCGCTTTTTCTCTCACCCCTCAGTTAGAAAAATGAAAACAACTTGTCTTAAAACAATACTGTAGTTCCTCCTCCTCTTCAATTCTAATAAATATCATTTGAGACCCAACAAAGACAGGGACCCAGGATTATACACCTATTATGAATTTTATCACCCACAGTTATTAAAGACTCAGCAATTATTCAACACTGGTGTTTGATAAAGTTTTTTTTAGTAAAAAAAATTCTTATTTATTACACACAAAGTTATATGGTTGCAATTTAAGCTACTTTACTTGTTTAAAACGGGGAAGGGAGTCTCACTAACAACACAAATATTGAAAATGAAAGATGAGTAAACGGTGTCTCTTTTGACGAGACAAGAGTTTTAAGGGTCTAAAAACCTTAGTCCTGCAGCTAGCCTAAGATGCCATCTTGTTGCTAGGCAATGCGAGACTGAGGGAGAAATAAATAAAGTAGAATTTTTATTTATTTTCCCACTGTGAGGTGGTTAACCTCTGGAAACTAGGGCATTGGGTTTTCTTGGAAGAGGGGAGTTTGGGAGTGGGAGTCTCAAGGGATTTTTCTTGTGTATATATTTGTGTAGTTGTAAAATAAAGATAAGTTCTTAACTAAAACTCAACGAGTGAAGTTCTTCCAAGCTTAAATGGCGCAGTCGGCAAGCACCATTGAATGACACCTAGACCTTAGACCATAGACAGACAAGACCCATAGACAGACAATCATGACGATTTCAATGAGGGATGTATTGAAATCAATAAACAGCAACGTGCTGAACTTATGCACAAAAGACCAATTGAAAGACGAATGTGTGCAGTGCAAAATTGACATCACAGGACTAACTGCCAAAACTGACTTCTTAGAAAAGCTATTGGTGGTTAATTAAGATCGAGCAGAGCCACGCACCGAGTCACACAGCTACAAATCTTCAATAACAGTGCGACAAGATGCTGATACCACCAGAGCCATAAGCAAATTCGCAGGCACTCGTGACGAAAGTACATCGTTTTTCTTGGAAAGTGTCGACAAAGCTGCACTACACGGACATTGGATGGAGGACGCAAAAATTACAATCGCCAGTGGCTATTTGGAAGGTGAGGCAAAAGACTAGCTGAACATTTTTGGTTGAAAACTTACCAAATGGGAAAATTGGAAAAAGTCTTTATTAGAATTTTTCAAAAATATTGAAACGTATGATCAGTGGCATCAACGCATTGCATGTCGCAAACAAGAAAGTTGGCAAGTGCTTTGGTGCTATGGTTCAGATAAGGTGGCGTTGACACAGTCAACTGAACGACACTATGAGTTTAAAGACCAAAATACTATTTTGGCTACAATAGAGGGCATTCGCAATCGCCATACTCGTGATCTGTTCCAAATGGCAGCTTTCCATTCCATTTTGGAGCTGATAACAAAAGGACGTGAGATTGATAGAAATGCGGTAATGGGAAAAAGCCAAGCCCATATTGACCAACTAGAAAGACAAACGTCTGGGCAAGGGGTGCCACGAGCCCCAGAAGAGACAAAAAGATCTGAGTCATCAGCTATGAGTAAGCTGACAATGCCTTCAAGTGACCAAAAAAATAGTTTAAGATGCCATCATACAAAAATGGAATGGACAAGTCTAGGTTAACATGCTACAATTGTCAAGAGTTTGGACGTATGTCATGGGAGTGCAACAAAGAGTCAAGAGAAGATGGGAACTCAATCATCAGTTAAACGTGCTACAGTGAAAAAAAATTATATTTGGTGAAAACAAAATATAGTAAGGACAATATAACAGTAATTGATACAGAGGTGAAGGAGTTAGGGGGTTTGATAGAGGTATATATTATAGCTGGGGCAAATTGCACAACAGCAGACTAGTTGTATGTGTGTGATAATGTTGAAATTGGATCAAACTTGGAGAGAGAATACTTTAAAACTGTTAATGGGGATAAACAGGTTTTGGGTTTTATTGATGTTAATATAAAAATTGGGGAAATGAGATCATTGATTAAAGATGTTGTGGTAACTCAAAATTTACCCTATCCCATTATAGTAGGCATAGATTGGAAGAGGCAGGCGGGAGTTACTTGGGTGATTAACTCAGCAGGGGACCTATCATTTTACCAGGAACCGGGCAGTCCATAGTTGGGGTCAAAGGCTGATAGGATAGCACACCTGTTGTTAAAAGTCAAAACCTATTAGTCATAAGTTGCTTTGGATAAGGGGGCACATGATATGGGAATTCAGTGCCATATGTTGGAAAAAATAAAACAGGATGAAAATTTAGAACAGGGAAGGAATCATCTGAATTTTTGAGCCAGGTTGATAAGGTGGTTAATCAGGTGGATGAGTCATGATGTTAAAGAAAAGTTGAAAAAAGTTATTATTTCTAATAAAAGGGCTTTCAAGGACGAATGGAAGAATTGGGCCTTTGTGTAGGGAAGGAGTGTGAAATTCCTGTAAAGAATGACAAAGTTATGCGCTCTAAACCTAGGAGTTTCAATCGAAAGGAGGAGGAATATTTGAAAACAGAAATTAAAAAATGGTTAGATGTAGGAATTTGCAGATATTCTAAATCGAATAATAACTTTCCTCTTTATGTTGTGCACCAGCCCAATCACCTTACACGTCCTTTGCAACCGGTCATTGACCTTAGAGAGTTAAATTCAAACACTGAGGGTTCTTTACATAGGATGCCAACAATAGACGAAATAATAGATTTTTTTGTTGGAAAATTCGCAAAAATATTTTAATACAGCTGATGTTGTGATGGCATACTATACAGTCAAGCTTAGGGAGTCTGACAGACACATTATTGCATGCTGGACTCCTCTTGGTTTGATGGAGTTGTTACGGATGCCTATTGGTTACAATTGGCTCCATTCATTATGCAAAGGATTATGGATGGCATTTGAAATCAGTGCCATGTACTAAAGTGTATACTGTGTAGATGATGCAGGCCAATCTCATGAATCACCTGAGATGTTGGTTGAGTTGTGGGATAAATTTCTTAAGGAAATTATTCAAAAAGGGTTGAAGAAGAAGAAGAAGAAGAAAAAGAAGAATAAGAATTCTTCTTGAAACTTGATTTACGAAAATGCCAATTGTTACAAACAGAAATTAAATTCTTGGAGTATAAGTAATTTCAGCTGAAGGCAGGAAACCAGACCCTGACAGAGTAGGAGAGATCGGGGTCAAATGTAACACGGGTCAATTGTAACACAAGCCATTTTATGCAGTTAAAGTTTTCAAAAATTAACATCAGTTGGCAGGCTAATGTATTTATGTGACATATAGCATCCACTATCAGGGATGTGAGCGCTACCTACAAAAAGTAGCGTGCTATTGGCAGCGCTATTTGCTGGATTTTGTAGTGGCGCTACCGGCGCTCCCGCTATAATGGCTTAGGAGCGCCCATCGCTATCGCTACTTTTCCGCTACTTTTTTCAAATTGGAAATCGGAAAAACCAAACCAACTAATATTACCAATTGGTCAGTTTTAATAATTAGTTTGTTTGCAAACAAACTATATTAAAACTGACTCAGTTTTAATACTTAGTTTGTTTGGGATCGTGCGTTTGTGTAGCCAAAAGTATTTTTCCCTATCTTATTTCCATAGAGATGGTAGGAAATGAAAGTAGCGCTCTAAAATGGGCAAACAGGAGCGCCACTTCCGCTATCGCTACTTTTTAAAAAAACGTAGCGAAAAATAAGCGCCGCTACATAGCGATAGCGCCGCTACCGTAGCGCCGCTAAAGTAGCGATAGTGCCACTGGCGTAACTATAAATTTGTGTAAGGTATTCAAGAATGGTTGGGGGCCCCTACCCCTACTTATAAAATTAGCAAAAGAGCAAAAAAAAAAAAAAAAAAAAGGTATTCAAGAATGGTTGGGGGCCCCTATGGTCCTCGGGGCCCGTAGGCATTGCCTACCCTGCCTACCCCTATTTACGCCACTGGATAGCGCTCACATCCCTGTCCACTATAGTTTCAGGCGTGACATGCGATAAACCTCGGCGTGGTAGGAAAAAATCCGTTTTCACCACAAAAAAGTAAGTTTAACAATCAATGTTACTTTTTATCTTCTTAATAAAGGTTGTATAATTGAAACATGAACTTAGTATAGTATTCTTTATCATATATTTGGCTATAATTTACTAATGCCATTAGTTTCAATTTGCAATTTCATGGAGTAAGTAATCTATCAACATGGAAATTGGAGAAGTGGGGACAAATGTAATATCTCATGTGGGGACAATTGTAACACTGTTACATGTATTAAGCAAAAGAAGAAAAAAGAGATTTATGTTTCTTGTTCAATTAAGTTTCTCTTTTTAAAATTGTGTAAGATAGGATGTGAGGAGTGAGTGTAAATTTTAGAAAACTTATTTTCTCAGTATTTTTAGATTGTTTACTCAACAATCTGAAATCTAAAGTGCCGAAAACAAAAACAAAAACAAGAAATACGAGTAGAAATCGAGCAAAACAATGAGCAGAAATAATTATCAACAACTTAAATGTTATTTTGTATTTTGTTAACTGCATTTTTTTTAGTTAGTTTAGGTATGTTATTACTTTGTTACAATTGACCCACACCCATGTTACAATTGACCCATTATAGGGGTCAAATGTAACACTTTACACAGGTGTTTTAATTGTAATACCTAGCCTACACTATTTCAATTTTTTGCATTTTAAATTTTTTTTAGGAAAGACAAATAATGCCTTTGATGTTACCCATACATATTTTTTTTTAAACGTTGTGCTTTGGATGGGAAAAAACAAAAAGTAAATTTTGTTACATTTGACCCCGGTCTTCCCTATCAGCTGTAGATAGATTTTGTAGATTTAAGTCAGTTAAGGATGTAAGGGCCTATTTAAAATTTGTTGGTTATCATAGGTGATTTATAAAAAATTTTTCTGCAAGGCAAAACAGTTATATGAGCTAACTAAGAAATGTAGTAGTTTTAATTGGACAGATGACCATCAAAAAGCAGTCAATTTGTTATGGGAAAATTAAAAGCAGAGTACTTGGATGCAATCATTTAAGCTAAATTGTGAGACGATTTTGTGTGTGGATGCAAGTTTGGATGGATTGGGAGCAACATTACAGCAGAAACAAGGTGGCAAATTGGTTTTAGTTGCTTTTGCTAGCCATGGCATTCCAGTAACGTATAATGCTGCACATTCGAATGAATTAGTGTGCTTGGCAGTTCATGGGCCATTACTGAAAATTTTAGATATTATTTGTTGGGTTTGGATTGGAAATATTTACTGTCTATACAGACAATTGGGCAATGGCACATTTAATGGCAAAGAAGCAAATAAATAGAAAATATGCACGGTGAATTTTAGACTTACAGGAATTTTCATTTGTCATAAAATACAAGAAGGGAAAGGAAAATGTGCTGCCAGACAGTTCTCGTGCTATAGAAGAGGAGAGGTCCCGTGGGGTTGATAGCAGAATCTCGTTGGCCATGTTAATTGTTAGAGACGAAAGGTTAAGAAAGTGTCAAGAAAAAATGATTTTTATATTAAAAAGACAGAATTTGGGGCAGGATTTTCAAATTCACAATGGATTGTTATGCAAAATTCAAATGCGTAAGGGAACAAAATGCTTACGTGTAGTAGTGCCAAAACAACTCCCAAACGACCTGATTGTTGAAACTCACAATAGGAGTGGTCATGCTGATTACATCAAAACGAAATCTCGTTTAGAAAGAAATCATTGGTGGCTGGGAATGGATTCTCAAATTAAGGAGGCCATAAGGAACTGTGACGTTTGCAAAAGATATAATGTGAGAACTGTGAAGACTCTGGGTTTATTGGATCCGCACAAAACTCCACCACGGCCGTTCTACACCATTGCTATAGACCACGGAGGACCTTACATGGCATGTGAGGGATTTTTGTACATTTTGGCCGCAATTGATTTGTACGCAAAACTTTTGTTTGCTAAACTTAGTGCAGTGAAGAATACAAAATCGAGGACAACGATCATTACTCTGGAGAAGAATGTTTACTTGAGATTTGGGAAGCCCAGAAAGAGGATAAGAGATGCAGGGTCAGCGCCACTATCGAACGAAATTGCCACACACGCAGACAAAATTGGCATTGAGCTGGAAGATGCTCCACCACATCACCACGAATCAAACGGACTAATTGAACGTATGCTAAAAACATACTTCAAAAATTATGCAAGATTGACAGTGGTGTCACCAAATGAACATACAATTTGAATGCAGCAGTGCAGAGAAAAATGCCCGGTGCGTGACTTCTGACTTTATCATGTGGTTGGACAGTACAAGAAGCATTTAAGACTTAATGCATTTAATAAAAACGGTTTTTCAAACTTGTTGCTAATTTAAAACGCTTGATTTTATAAACAAATATCTTGAGGTACTACCATTCTAGTTATTAAAAAATTGTAATTTTTGGAATAGCAAAAACATTAAAACCGTATACGTATTATTTTAAAACATAAGCAGAAAAAAAAATAATAAAACTAAGAAGAAAATGCATGCATGAGAAGGTGTGAAAAAAAACTTACCTTTAGGTAGCTTCTCTTTTTTTTTGCTTTTAAAATCACAACCTAAAACTTGCATCTTCAATTGCAATTGACACAATAAAGTTTTGAATTGCAGCTCATTTTGCAGGCTTTCATTTCGATCCAGTTGATGAAAACACTGAACCATCGTGTGGTAGAAATCTTCCCATTTTACTTTTAACCTACAGCATCAAAATAATAGATCAAGTACAATCACCTGTATAAGAACTTAATTTAAATTTTACCGTAAAAAATTTATGTAAAAAAATGTACTTCTAGCAGAATAGTAATAACGTTTTAAAAACAAAAGCCAAATTATACTTATTTTTACTAATACGACGAAAAATCAAATAAGTTGGCATACTGACTCTATATGACCAGTATCGTTTCCATTAGTTTCAAACTTGAAAATGCTTTGTAATATAAGAAACCCTTTAAATTGGACAGTTTAAACTAGAGTTGCGTTGCTTAGATAAGCTTACTACTATTCTACTACAAGCACTCGAAATAACGAAAAACATGTTTACCTATGTTGAAGGTAGAAATGTGCATAATCTTTTGAAACTTCCATTGTAGTTTGAACTGGTTGGAAATTATCGAAACTTAAATAATTCCCACGAGTCCAGCTCAGTGAGTTTATTAAAAGTTCTTCAGCATTCATTATTATTTCGTAAATGGAACTCAAATATGAAACTCTGCCTTTAATTCTAATTCGTCTCACGTTCTTAAGTAGCATATCAATTATAGTTATTACAAATTTCAAGCTAGTTGACATTAAACTGTGTTGGATGTCAAATCGAAGCATATGCAAGCATTTTAACAAAATAGAGTCTATTATTCCAACAGGAAATTTCCAGTTGTGATCAACATCTGCAAAGTATAGTTTCTTAAATTCGAGAAAATGAAAATTAAATATTCGACATACCAACAGAAAAAATAAAAATGTCTTCCAAAATTTTTGACAACTTTTCCACAGTATCAACACCTAAAATCTCTCGTTTGCCATCCCAAGCAATATTACTTGAAGAAAGCAATCCAAAACTGGCTAACAAATCCATTAAAGGGCTGGTCACAGTAGAAAAATGAGTAATTCGTGAGAAACTTGCAAATTCTTTCTCTTGTTTGCATCGTATTATATTTGACGATTCTTCAGTGGAAATAGACTTTGATTCAATTTTTTCTTTTGTAGTAGGCTTCTGAAGGGTTATGTGACTGTTTGTCAATAAGAGGCTTTCAATTAAGCTTTGCTCATTTTCTATTGCAGGAGGTATTAGCAAACAAATAACTGAAAACCCATCACTATAAAACATGAGGGGAATAGTTGAATGGCTTGCGATAGAAAATCGTTGTTTTTGATTAGCCGAGTTCGTTGATGCTGACTCCAAGTCGTAATTTTGCTTAGAATCAACAGTTGCTCTAAATTAAAAATTAAAAAAAATAAATAAATGAGAATTTAGTTTACCAGCATTTTCAAATAAGTGAAATTCGTTTTAACAACTTCTGTCAGTACGACCATCTGGATATTAAGACCACTTTTTTCAAATTTGGTTGGATGTACTGATTAAAACCGGTTACAACGACTTTGGATATAACGACGAAGTTGGCTATAACGACCTGATTTCAGACCATATTTGGCTAGAATTTTGTTTACAGTGACTATGACGTCACATTTCCTGTGTTTTACTTTCAATTTACATTCACAAAGACAACAGAAAAAAAAACATTCTGATTGAGAGAGAAATCAGTGATTATTTCACGATTAGAGCAGAATGAAACAAAGCAAAGTGTAAAAAAATACAATAGACACAGAAGGCAGAAGGGGCGTCGTTCACTGTACAGCTTTTCATTTGCGTAAGTACTGATGAAATTTTAACTTTACATTAAAGATTGTAATGCACTTTACATTTAAAGGATGATACGGGTTACGTCATTACCCGCTAGACTGTGCAGGAAGTATGACGTCAGACAGACAGCTACGTGTTATGCATACGTAGTAGAAGTTAACAAGGTGCTAATTTATACAGTCAATACTTAAGTTGTTGCTGGAGACAACAGCATAACATAAACTTATTTTTATTTATTTAAGAATTTTTAGAAATTTCTTGATTTATTGAATTGTTTGCTGATAGCAATTCAGTTGATGAAGTGAATGTGGGCAAAATGCGGTCATTGACAGATTCTGAAACTAATAGCCGATTTAAACAGCAATGTAATCGACAACCAGCTTAAGAGTCCATATTTTGCATCAACAGTGGGTGTTGAGTCAGTTGCTGATAGGCTGAATGATTTATTGTTGGATAGAAGAGATGGTGCATTGTTGGCATGTGTTATACAGTATGTGGGAGAATACAAACTGTAAAATTATGAATAAACAACCAAAACTATGCTAAGGTCAACAACTGCCAACAAAAATGTCAGCAAATGCAAAATTTCACCAAGTTTTCCAAAATCTAATCCTAACAATTTTTTACCCAAACATTTCATAGAATTCCACGATTTTATGATGAAAAAAATAGGTGAAACAGCTTTCACCAGGTGGAATGGTAGGAGAAGCCCAGCATGGTCGATTTGCATGTCATTGTCACTCCTGGATAGGTTGGAACCCATGCCTGTTCCTGCCGGCAGCGTGCCTGTTTTTGCTGACGCCTTAAAGGCAGGCTCATCAGCCACGGGCTAATGCTATGCCAAATTTATTTTAGGCAGCCAGTTTATAATCAGACTAAAATGTCTCAGCTCCCTTCACATGAATAAGCCTTGCCATCAAAACATCTGCCAAATCTGGAGAAAACCACCTTCCCAAATTAAGTAAAGATAGATTATCTCAGAAAAGCCAATTTTGTTAACAAATTAAAGAGGTTCAATGTATAGTTGAATGAAATTACCCAGGACTTGGAGGGGGGGGAATAATTCCTAATTGTGGGAGGGGTATTGTTGCAGATGCTCAAATATAGGTAAATTGCAATGGAAAAGTGTACTGTCTGCGCCTGACGAGAATGCCTGTGTAGGGACTGGTTCATTTTAATTTGGGTACTGCAAACCTTAGTAAAACCCACGTTTAAGAAGTTTGCAGCCCCAAATTAAAATGACCCAATTCAACAGGGGAGCCCACACGTGCTAGTTTAGGTCCCTACATGAGCATTCTCGTTGTGAGTTGATAGTAAGGGGTCAGTGGAATAATGTGCCACCCACAAGCGGATTCTTGTCAACAGGTTTCATTTTCCTAGTCCCAGTGAACCTGAGGTTGCTTGTCATGATGTGAGTGACTTTCTAACCCTTCTCACTGGGTTGTTTTTTTAACTATTGCAGAATACATTCAGGCTGCAGTGAAAACTTTGGAGTCTCATCAGCTATAACAAAAAAATCCACAAGATGTTTTTACTAATCTGAGTTCTAATATTGATTGTGAAAATTTGCCGGCTGTTACTAATGATTTTTTTGGTTTTTGCTTTTTGGTTTTTGACCATTCAATTTCCTTCCTTTGACAGCTATTGCGATGGTTCTTCGAGGGTTTGTGGTGCAAATGTTGATAATCTTGGTTTTTTGGTGGTGACATCTGTGGGGCAACCACAACTGCACTGGCTATCTGATGGAAAAACTGCAGTAAATCACTTGACTGGCAGCTGTCAGTTGCAGGCTTTCATTTCAGTTGGAACATTGATGGTTTCAACACCTAAGATTATATCGACAGTTACTATTAATAATATGCCAATTACGACATTTCCTATTGTAACTTGTAGTAATGTTGATGCCTGAGTGAATTCGAGTTATTCAAGTTCTGGTATTCAGTGCGGCATTACTATGTTGGCCAGGAGTAATTGCCAAATTTTGATGGTAAGAAGCAGTCTTATTAAACATCTTAGGCTGCTCATGCAGAATCATCATCATCGTAGTGGTAGGAGATTCCAAATGTGGGATTTCTACGATGCAGGATGAATTTAAGAATTTATTTTGTGAAACTTCTCAAAACTAAAAACAAGTTTTATCTTCAGCTCAGTCAATAAAACGGTGGCTCATACGAACAATTACAAACACATTATTTCAAACATATTTTATGACCCAAATATATTTGTTTCAAACATGTTGTTTCAAACATATTCTAACAAACATAGTCATTCAAACGTGTTCTAACAAAGATGTTTTTTCAAACATGTTCTCACAAACATGTTCTTTCACATATTATTTCAAACAAATATTTTCTCCCAAACAAATTCTCACAAACAAATATGTTCTCCCAAACATATTCTCGCAAACAAATATGTTCTTACAAACATATTCTCTCAAACAAACGTTCAATTGTTCGTGGCTCCCTCACTAATGAAATATGTGCAAGGTGAAAGGTGAAAGATAAAGAACAAATCCTACAACTGATGTAGCATAGCACGTGGAGTAGAGAAATGGTGAGAAAGCATCCGGATTTTTAATTTAGTATTAATCAAATTCTTTTTTATTTAGATTTTAAGAGTTATATGCGAAAATTTTAATCTTCATGATGATGATGATATTTCTTTAGAAATAAAAATGTCTTATATGGATACCACTTATAAAAATACACTATGTCTCAATGCAATTTTTAATTGATGAAAATTTTTGCAAACTTGGATGTTATGTGGTCATTATTTCTGCTTGGCTATCGTGTGATATGAAAAGGGATAGGATTTGTTCTTCAGCTTTTCTCATATTTCAGTACAGAGGGAGCCATGTTTGTGAGAACATGTTTGAAACAACATGTTTGAGTCACAAAATATTTGAAACAAACATATTTGAGTCATAAAATATGTTTGAAATAACGTGTTTGTAATTGTTCTTACGAGCTACCATACAATGACAGGTTGTTGATGAACCTTTGAAGGAGTTTTTAATTGAACTTAAACATTACTATTGAGCTGTAGACATCAATTCAGAGGTTTCATTTAGACTCGGGTTCTTCAAACAGCTGCAAGCAATGCAAATGTTGTTGATATGTCAGATGAAAAAGCACAAAATTCTGAGCCAATACTGCTGCTTCGTCCAAATGCTACAGGTCTAGCTTTGAATTTAAATTCAGATCAAATTTGAACATGGAATAGTGTTCAATTGAGTTGGTTGACAGTGGAGAGCTGCAGTTCCAAGAATATTATAAACTAATATCTTATAAACCACTTTATGATACATTTGAGCCATTCGTTAATGCATCTTTAACTAGAAAGATTATATTTAGAAGATGGCAAGTGGGGATTATCTTCTGGCAATTAATTCACTGGAGGAGTTTGCAGCATTAAGTTTTATTTTTCTTCTTCTTAGAGGAGTTTGGTTAGGTGCCATCAACAATCTAGTTTCATCTGATCTCCTTGAGTCCTTGTCACAAGGAATGTAATAAACAAATTAAAGTCTGTCTTGCAAGGATTTTGCATGAACATTAGATGTTCTAATCAAACTGGATTTGAAGTGAATGTTAAATCTGACGTTAGACTAGTCCGTGTGCCTGTTTGGCATGTTAACCTGACCAACAAAAACTATTTTGGAAGAATATATTAAAAAAAAGTTGGCACAGTATATAATTAGACCATAAAGAAGTTATTGGGTCACAGCACTGGCTATTATATCCAAGAAGAGAAGACTAGTGAATATTGAGTAGCAATGAATTTTTGCCCAATAAAAAATCAAAAACTAGCAGATCTGTTGCCAGATAAAGAAAATATTTTTTCGTATATGGGTGGGGCACATTGGTTCAACATAACTGATGGCAAAGGTATTTCATTAAATTCCTATAAAACTGTGTCATAAGAGATTTTCAGCATTTGTAACACAAAGAGCTATTTGAGTACACTAGAATACCATTCCGATCAATGAATAGTCCTGCAACTTTGCAGAGCTATAGACATCACTTCATACATAGTGCAAACATGTTTTTATTTACAGACATTTGTGAGTGGTGTATCAGTATTGTGACAGATTTGATTGTTGTCTTTTAATTATAAAAAAATATAGTAAGATGGCTGTTGCTCTAGAGTAAAGATCTTGTCTTAGTCCTTTTGTTCGATCTAGTCCTTTAACCACCTAAACAGTGTCTGGGAGCACTACAAAGAATGGCCCAATAAACTCCCAGTGGCGAGCCACAGCTCAAAAAACTGCCCATTACATCTGGCGAGCGGTAGCAGGATAGGCTTAGGCCTAACCTTCGAATCTGCAATCTTCTTCACAAACAAGAACACCAGCGAAAAACAACTACCCCAGGAAGTAAACGACTCCAGCAATGAATCAGTGCGGCAATATTCCAGTCAGTTATCGCGCGAACTACAGGAATAAAGTCGGTCGTCGCCATATGCCATCAGGCCTGATTCGAACTTTGCGCCATTTTTTTTCCAATTCCATCAGCAGTGAACCGATGCTACACGCAGAGTGCAGTTCCGCCAATTACATCAAGCAGAAAGTTCCAACTTCCGAGTCAGTGTGCCTACGCTTCACGTAGAGTCCATGGACATCATCTGATTTCGAAGCCCACCCTATACGTGTAACCCATCCGACGAGCTTCAGACCCACTTTCTTTGCAAGAGCTTGGAAGGAGAAAGGGAATGTCGAGCTGCGTTGGCGACTCATAATTATTCGGAGAGACGTCGGAGAACGTACGGTCCTCCGAAACCGGATGTCATCTACCGCTCATCTGCAGTTTCACAACCAGCCCACATTTTCGACTCTGCCAGCCCAAGCGGAAAGGCTCAGCTTCCGATTCTGCACCGAATCTTCAGACGAGCTTCATTACCTCATGAGGAAACTTGACAGAGTGAATGTGTTGCAGCAAAAGTGAGTGGAAGTAGCATCAACCAATACGAAGGCGTATCAGTCAATCAAGAATAGGCGTATCTTCTATTTAACAAAGCCCACGGAGCATGACATTTCATACATCACCACTGTTCAGCCAAGGCCACGATTGAACTCGCGAGCATCCATCGAATCGTTCACTGGTTCAAGATCATTTCGCCCTTTGCCTGTCTGAGATGCTTGGTTATAAATCAATTTTCAGAAGGTGGCATTCTCCATAAGAATGGCCACTTCTGTGGAAGGAGGGGTTAGGGGATGACAAATGTAATTTTTCACGCAGAGTGGGTTGTGAGTGGTGTATCAGTATTGTGACAGATTTGATTGTTGTCTTTTAATTATAAAAAAATGTATTAAGATGGTTGTTGCTCTAGAGTAAAGATCTTTTCTTAGTACTTTTGTTTGATCTAGTCCTTTTACCACCTAAACAGTGTCTGGGAGCACTACAAAGAATGGCCCAATAAACTCCCAGTGGCGAGCCAAAGCTCAAAGAACTGCCCATTACACATTCAATAAACACTTGGATCATTTATTTCAAGTGTTAACAGCATTAATGCTGTCAACACTTGAAATAAATAATTTCTGATAGGCTTTACGATGACAGCAAGTAAGACTGAGCTATTAAAGCAGCACTTGGAGGTTTTAGGTCACATAGTCAAGACATGGTGCATTACAGAGGGTGATTACTCAAAAATAATGCAGGTTTTATTTTTGATTTACATTCTTAATACACATTTATAGATTATTTTTGTTCATTCTATATGTTGCCCATGAAGTCTACTAACTGCCCTGCAACTTTATTTCTATGATTCAAATACTTCTTGGCACTTTTCAGGTGTTATTGTAGACCACTCATCCCTAACTACTTTCTAAAGACCTTCCAAAGTTCTGGCTCTACGATGAAATAACCATTGTTTTAAAAATCCAAGTTTAATGAAGTCCATAAGACTAATATCTAGTGATTTTGTAGGAATGTCATCCTTGTTTATGTAGTTAATTCAAATTTTTGCTTTTAATTCAGTCAGGTAGACAGTAGTTAACTTGGCTGTGTGGGAACATGCCTTATCATGATGCAATGTCACTTTGTTAATCTCTCTAGGATAGAGTTTAGGAACCTCTTCTTCCAAATAAGATTTTAACACAAACTCTTGATAATATGTAGCATTGACCTTCACTTTATTTGGTATTCTAATGAGTGGAAGTCGCCTTCTGCCTGTCATTCCCCCAACAACCATGAAACCACAGGGCCAGCTTTCATGGCAGTTCACAAGCCACTCTTCAGGCAGTGTTTTATCTGGAAAAGCATAAAAAATTTTTCGTTGTCTAGATATATGTATGTTTCATCAAAAGTGAGCATATATTCACTTTTTTCTCGATAAGTGGCACTCATACAGCTTATGCATGAAAGTAAGCGAGTGTCCTTTGCCTTTTTTTATTTTAGCACCTAAATCTTGATGAATTATGGACAGTCTTTTGAGATGTTCCGAACTGCTTTGCACTTGTTCTTTGGCTTGGGGGTTGGCAGTTGTCAGTAATTTTTGAACTTTCTGAAGGTTTGTTTTTGTACGCACATGCTTTAATTTAGAACAAAGACCTACTACTTTATTGTTTTCACCCAATTGTCGTTTGTTGGTCTTAGAACCAATCATTCTTAAAACTGCCATGTGACTTATATTTCCTTGACGTTTTAGATGTTTAATAATGTCAAGAGAAGACAAACCTTCCTTGGAAAGTGTTTTAACAACAATGTCAATATCATGGCTACAGTGAGGCGCCATTTTTATTTAACAATTGCTGCTGATTGGTACTATGGTAGTCTAATACATACATGATTAAATTTTACAGAAACAAAATTGGTTTAAACTTTAAGTTATGTGACTTCTAATCTGTAACATTTTTGAGTAATCACCCTCTATAAGCCTAACCACAAGAAGGTAAAGGCTGTAATAGAATTCGGTTAACTCCTAAATTTGAAGCAATTTGCAATGCTTTAAAATGATGGTAGGTTATTGCTCAAAATTTTTTTACAACTTTGTTTGAACTATTAATGTTTTTTGCCTGTTGTTGTGAAAGATGCAGAATAGGGTTAGACTTCAGAGTGCAAAGCTGCCTTTTGGCAGATCAAGCATCAAAAAGTTGAACCAACCTTGCAATGGCAATTTCTAGATAGAAAGCATCCACTATCCTTCAGAAATGCTAGTTTTGCCAATCTGGGATGTGCGTTAATATAAATCAATGAAAAGAATGAGCATGTCCTAATAGCATGCTTTTTATTGCCTTTTTAGAACTGAACAAAATTACTTGATAACAGAAATCGAGGCATTGAGTGTAATTTATGTGGTTAAATGCTTTCGGATGATGATGCCATTCTATGTAGAAACAGACTTATGACTTTAAAGTAGCTTTTTCAATGTGAACTATAGGGTCAAATTGCTTGGTGGACTATGTCCTGGTCTGATTATAGTCACTGTCATTCATTGTCCTGGCTCAAAGCTAACTCAAGCACCAGTAGAACCAGTTGAAGCCAAGGAAGAGGATGATGCCCATTTGGTCAATGAGGCACATAATGTTGGTTGTTTTTATGTGTTGGAATGGCCACTGATTGAAACAGTCAAATGTGTTGACTTTGTCTCAATTTTAGGAGTTTTTGTAGTTGACGTGTTAGTAATGACATACCAACTATTGTGACAACAGACTAAACATGTGGACAGGTATTCTCATGTTCCAGCAGTGCCTCTAATTAAAATAAAATTAGGAACGAAGGATGGAACTTGGATAGTCATTTGTAGGGATCACCCTATGAAGCCAATTAGCACCCAACTTGTACTATAAGAAACCACAAACATTGTATAGGTTGCATGTGAAGACACAATGAAGCAGTCTTGATTCTAGACCATTTATTTCCATCACAAGGTATAAACCAACCTCCATCCATACTGGATGAGATTTATTTCGTCATAGCCTGAATTGGGGTCCGAATCTGACCACAAGAATCAGGATCTAGATAAATCACAAACTTCTGATATTGTGTTTACATTAGACGTTTGTCATCCTCTTAGGATTATTCCTCAGTTGTAACAATGTCAATATCCAAGTACTGTATAAGGAGTACAAAACCCAGCCAAATATTGGTTCGGATTCAGGATCAGATGAGGATGTTATAGTTAAGGATGCAGAATCACATAAAGCAAATGAACAATTTCTTAAAGACCATCACCAGTTGTCTCTCTAGTCAACAAGGACAGAGATCAGGGAAAAACACAATGGATAGCTTATCTGATTAATAATTTGGCCCATACTTATATATCTGACAGTACTAAGTGGAAGCAAAAACTGATTCTTTCAGCAAAAAATTTTGGATTGTTGACATGTTGTATGTTCATTGAAGGCATCAAATTTAATCACCTGTTATTGCACTGACATTATTAAATGGCTCTTCATAATACACCAGCGGTAGGTCATTTGGATATTTAAAAACCCTATGACAACTCAAGACGAATGTTATTGACCCAAGATGCATCAAGATGTTGAGGACTGCATCTGGCATTGCAAACTATGTCAGAGGTCAAAGTTCCATGTCGTAAACCAATCGGCTTGATGGTGAGGCCTAAGCATCGGCACATATTCCATTGACTACTGAGGCAGGAAGTCGAGATCCACTGGAAGTAATTGCTATCTTTTTGTAATGGTGTACATCCAGATGGCTGGAGGTTTATTTGTCTGAGCAGTCGGATGTGATTACAACATTGAAAATTATTGTCAGTGTTGGGACTTTCTTAACTGACGGGTTTCTAATAATGCTAGAGGATTCTAATCAACAGAAATTAGATACCAGTATGCAGAGATGGAAATTTAAAATGTTTATTGAAGTCCTTATGGGCCACGGGTTTTGTCCTAATTTTAACTCGGGTGTTGAAAACATGCATTTATAGAGGACTGTGACCATTGAGATGGATTTATTGGATATTTTATTTTGGAAAACTCAGCTGACTAATACGCCATAAAGTATTCTCCACATTTCATAGTAATATGAGGCACATTTTCCTGGCAATCTGGATTCAGATTCCTCAGATACACAAAGTGGAAGACAAGCATCAGTTCCTTACATGGTTGTGAAATAGGATCCATAAGAACATGTTGCATGTAACAGTGGTATGATTGATGGCAGGCACACACACTTTCATGTCTACTAAAATTATGTTGTGAGTCTTAGGCAGTAGACAAAGGCTACACACACTTTCATGTCTACTAAAATTATGTTGTGAGTCATGGGCAGTAGATAAAGGGTGGTTACGTCATTCATTATCTTCTTGGTTCGAATATTGTGATTTTGATGAATGAAGTGGGAAGTAAACTGACCCCATAAATGTAGCTCACCTTTGGCATTGTTTTTGGAGGAACAGCCTGATGGAATCTCAGAGGCTGAGTTTGGAAATATTTTGTTATGTGTCAGTGGTGGCGCAGTACTTAAGAGTGCTCGCCTTACACCAAGCTGGTCCCTGGTTCGAATCCTGCCACCGGCGAGATTTCTTTCCGGGAATCCAGATGTGTAAAAGAAGTTTTCAGGTCTTCCTGCCAATTGTCGAAGGGTTTTCGCCGGGTTCTCCGGTTTCCCCCATCAACTAACAAAAATCTGTATTCTGGTAGGGATAGGGCGAATAGGCTCTGCCTCTACCCTCTCCTACTTAAATAGTTAATAAAGTTGTTATTATTATTATTAAAGTTATTATTATCATTGAAGTTATTATTATTATATGTTTCTGGATTAGTCATTAATGTGAATACCACCTTTTTGGGTGCTTTGGACATGTCACAAGTTGAGTGAGACATTATATTGGATTACTCCATCCAGAGGGATGTCATGAGTCAGATTTTAGTGGTTATCACAGGTTACATTGTTGCCCAACATGTTTTGGAGGGAACATGATGTCAGACAAACGTCCATGTGTTATGCACATGTGGTTGGGCGTCAACAAAGAGCAGTTGGCTCTGAATTCGGCCAGTTAACACCTCTTTTTCCCTCTCCTTTCACAATTTCCCCAGATTTTGAAGATGTTATGTAAGCAAGGCCTATTTTTGTAGAAGCTATGTGTTGTGTATTCGCAAGAATGCACAACAGAAACAATGAGCACAGACTCAATTTGGTAACTGTAGAAACGTGAGGAATTGTTATAGCAATAAAATTCACTCTTTTTCCCTCCTTCAATATGTAAAGTTGCATTCTTTGTGTCTGTGGCCATTAGGGCCGTTAGGTTTAAGGTTTAGGACAAATACTCTAAATTAACCAAAGTAGTGGAGCCACAATACACAAAAGTGGCGCCCGAACCAAAATCAAGGAGGTTACAACTGCTTTTCCTGAGTTCATTTGCTTTGCCAGAAGAAAGAAAGTTGGAAAATAGAAGAGAAAATGGCTCAAGCCTAATCATGAAGAGAAAGGAAGCCAGGGAGGCGAGGAACATAAGAAAAACAAGTTTGTCTTAGTTAAAATTAGTAGTTAAAATTAAAATTCGTTTTTTTTGAATTTTTTTTGTTTTTTTATTTTTCCTTTAATCCTATTTCGAAAATTAGGGTTAGTCCTAACAGAATTTCAGTTAGGAATAATTTTGTTTAATCTTTAAAACCAAATTGTGTTGCAATTATTAAGGCAATTATTGAATGTGCATGTTATTTAGAAAATGTATGATTGTTTTGAAACTGTTTCTTCATTTTACAATGGAAAATTTTTGTTGAAGTTTGATATAGGGATTTAAAATTGTATAGGAAGTTTGGAATAATTTTTCTCTTGTTTTGGAAATTCAGATTATTTAAGCTATTTGTTAAACTTTTGAAAAGCAGATTATTTAGATTATTTGTTAAATCTTTAAAATACAGAGTATTAGGTATTTGTTGAACTTGCATGACATTTTTTTTTCCTTTTCTTTATAAAAAAGGGCATTATTATAGTGAAATTTCTGTATTGTGTTTTGTTGATAATTGAGATTGATTAACTTTAGATAAGAAATTTACATAACAATTTAAGAAGTTTAGATGTTTCCTTATTATTTTTTTTTCTCTTTGAGCTGTTTTAAGATAGGTTCCCTTTATATAACTATGCAGTATAAGTTTTAAGTATTTAAGTTGATAGAGCTTAAGAATTAAATTTTTTTTCTCCCTTTTCATGCCATTTGCTCTCTCTGATTTTCTGCCTTGGAGGAAATCTTCAGCAACAATGCAATGGATTGAATATTACCAGGATGTTAAAGGACGAAGATCTGTCCGCCCAAGTAGACCTTCTCCTTTAAAGAAGATGAAGACCTTTTTCTTAGACAAGTGGAAGGAGAAGAGCTCCTTTATTGATGCCATCAACACGCATAA